>JAKVIS010001266.1:0-37423 GCA_033119425.1 Bufotes viridis
ACTTTTTAAAAAGTCCCAATGATAAATCTGGAGTGAAACTCATTAACATGGCTAACCACGCCCATTTTTAAAAAACTGGAGTGAGTGGTGTACACATGTAAAAAAGTCACAAAATTATGCGCAAATGAGTGTGAAAAGTCGCAAATGCCCTATTGTGGGACTTGTTGATGCCAGAATTCTGGAGTGAAGGTATGATAAATCATGGCCATAATCTAAATCTTCCAATTAAATGAATGGGAAGCGGCAAAACAACTGTATGTAGATGTCATGTGCATTTTTGTGCATTTTTTGGTGCAGGTCCACACCAAAAACTACAAGCTGAAAATGCAGTTTTTTATTAAAATAAACACCCATTGGTTAAAAATAGTGTTAAAAAACCACGTCAAAAACCACACAAAAAATGTGCAGAATTTTTTAGGCAGATTTTCAGTGAAAATTAACCACAGGAACTCCCATAAAGGAGAGCAGACATATTGGCAAAAGTCCCAACCCTTTAGTGGTGCCACCATCACTTTATGTAAAGAATGGAAGGGGGAAGACTTGCAGAAGAGATTAGTGACTTCACCCAAGATGGGAAGCCTTGTACCCTTTTCTAGTCTACCTCTATCATTTACATAGGATGACACAAATTCTTTTATTTAAGATTTTTAAAGAATCAATACAGTGTAAATGAAATAATCTGATCAAAAGATAAAAATATATAGCGATTATATATGAGTTTGTGTCTTTCACATAATACCAGAAAGCAAGAACAGAAAGAAAGAACAGATACTGACAATCACAGATGTCATGTCCTAATCCACTGGGTGTGGTATAAACTGGGTCTTACCTTTACCAGCTGACGAATGATGTTGTGCTTCACTCCACAGTCCACGGCCACAATTCTAACAGCATTCCCTTTGCCATATACTTTCACCTCCTAAAATGAAATACAAGAAAATGACTGGTGATCCCCATCATCTGTTATTGATTTCTTTCTCCCAAAAGGATGTACACATTTGTAATATAAAACAAAGTTTCCAGGTCAACCTGCTACATATAAATACTGAAATAATACTTATGTCTCTTTTACTGCAGGCTTTAAATAGTCTTTAAAGGGGTTGTCCCACGAAAAACGTTCTACAGTTTTCAAACCAGCTCTTTGATCTGATTTCTTTTGTAATTGCATGTAGTTAAAAATTTTGTATAGCCACTGAGTTATTCAATAAAAAGTATCTGTATAGCGCCACCTGCTGTTTATTTTTCCTTCTTATTTCTTTGTTCTGCTCACTGAGATGGCCGCACATGCTCAGTTTCAGCCTTCAACTGCTTCCTGAGCTGTGATAGGGAGAGAGTTTCAGCAGAATGGACACGCCCCTGAGCTGCAGCACAAAATACACTACCTCTGAGCTGTCAGATTTATATAAATCTAGCAGAGCAATGAATGAGATCTGGATCCATGTGAGCTACAGGGCTGGTTCTAGCTTTGTTACAAAGAGATTGTCATGCACTATATGATCCCTCCACACACATGCACGCTGGCCTCAGCCGAGCATACATGGGTCCTGAAAAGGGAGAAAGCCGCCACCTAAAAACTCTAGCAGAATCTTATATTCCTGCAGAACAGAGAATTAGGCAATTGAAATCCAACTGACTGATCCTTATCTCCTCCGATGGCCAATATCAGGAGGCTTATATACACATTAGATGATTACATCGGTGGTGGTTTCAGAATGGTGAAAGCTTGTGGTGCACAGTCACATAGCAAGAACCCAGTACTATAGCCTACATTTCAGATTTGGACTTTTGCACCAGCATAGGGTCACTATCACGTGGCATTTTTGGAAATTTTCATTTTGTTGTCTCATTTGTTCTTCCAGTACAGCAGCTGCAATGAAGAATTCAGCAGTACTTACCTGACAGATCCAGCGTTGCAGCTCCAGTTCTCCCAGCTGGGCCGACAACAGATGATCTGTTAGGTACGGTAATTACTGTTCAATAATTTAGTTTAGGTTATTCCTCAGAATTGTCCAGTTTCTTGCGGAAAATGAACAACCTTCTTCATGCCTTAAAGGGGTTGGGTCCTGCCACAGGATAGGTGATAAATTTTTGTGGGTCAAATCACTGGGACCCCACCGATCACAACGGTGATCTCTTGCCACACATTTCAATGTAACAATAATCATGCATGCCCAATGCTGCTCCATTCATTGTCGATGAGAATACCAGATGCAGCCCAATTATATATTCATCCCTTTATTTATTTATTTATTTATTACAGGGAAATGGTGTAAAACAGCAATTCACCAATTGTTTTTATCAAATTCTTTAAATTACATGTGAGTTGTACAAAATAGCCAGCATTATTATTTCTTGACAACCCCTCCGTCACTGGCAGCAGTATTGTCCTCTGAAACCCCATTCCACACTGGCAGAAGTACTGTCCCCTGACAACCCCACCATACATACTGCCAGAAGCATTGTCCCCTGGAAACCCCTCCCCCACTGGCAGAGGAATTGTCCTCTGAGCACCCATATCCCTGACATCAGTCTTGTCCTGACAACCTCTGCCTCATTGGTGGCATTATTGCACCCTGACAACCCCTGCCCAAATGGCAGCAGTATTGTCCCCATATGTCTAACCCATATATATACCTCTCTTGGGGACTTGAAGGACAGGAGCAGTGAGACTGGAGTTGGAGGGAGAGAGCTTCTCCTGCAGTTCTTCTTAGGGGGTTTATCAGGGGGTGAAGGACCTTTGATGATGTCATCACAGGTCCTGCATGAACACTCTCCTAACCTCGGAACTACACCATTGTCAGTAAAGTTCCTTTAATTTTAGAGGGTTCAGGACCTGTGATGACATGATCACAAGTCCTTTAGCTTTCCAAGCCTCAAAAATGCACTAATGACCAGCCCACCAGAAATCTGCCCAGTAGGACAGATTCCCAGCCTGCATATTGTCTTGAGCAGGCACCCCATTGCACCCCCAGTGCCCCTTTGGCCCCGATCCCTCACTCTACGACACTAATCAGGCTGATCAAATATGACCACCACACCGCCCCAATCACTTCTCTCTGCTGTGTCTGCACTTGTGAAAGGCGGTGATTTAGGTGAGAGAAGGGACGCCCTGGTACTACTGTCCCAATTCAATTCATTATGGAAGGTGCCCCTTTATATCAGGATGTGAAAAGGCAGCACAATGACAGCAAGCGGTTTATTTAATTTTATTTGATCTTCAGTACCTAATAGCTTAATTTGACATTTTATAGTTAAATCCACAGCTAACACAGGTTGGGCTTCTTCATACAATATCCTTCTCCAGCTCTCATCAACAAAAACATATATTCTGAGACTGTTTTATTGGTGTGAACAGAGCATTAATGATAGAGGCAGAAGCAGATGTTAAGAAATCAATTTTTGGCTCTTGCGGAAAAGAAACCTACCTCACGCTGCTTCATATTAAGCGGCTGTTTATCACTGAAGCAGGCAGATTACTGCATTCACTAATTACTGCCAATGGTAAATTTCATTATTGTCAACTTTGTTTTACGAGATGGCGTTTAAAGCCTTCAAATTGGAGTTATGAAATATTCCGCCTGTTGTGTCGCAGATCATCTGGAACTTTGTCAGATTCTTAAGTTATTCTGACAGCCAAACTCCCTAATAGACCATTAAATTATATGGCCTGGTGCATTTATTAAATGATTGCAACACAGAGATAATTGGATGGATAGCCTTCAAGAAAACCCAACACAAGGATATACAAGTATTAGTAAGATCCATTGGGACTATACTATAAAATCTTACATTTAAGAGAAATTTCCGTTTTTTCATGATGATGTGACTATTGCCACCGTTTGCGGCATGATCACTTTGTACAGTTGTAGCAAAGTTGCCCACACACACATAGTGCAATGTTCACACTGCTGGTGGAGGATTCCTCAACAGGATCCTGATACAACCCATTAAAACCCATCATATGACGGATCTGTGATGGCTTTGTGGCTTCCACTCTGAACACAAGCAGCGCTTGATGTTTTTTGAGCTCTGCCATACCTTTGTGTGGGCAGTTCCATATGGAACCTCTTGCACAGATCCTGTCAACTTTGCTGGAAAAAACAGCTCAACATGCTGCACTTATTCCGGACACCATGGAGGAACCCAATGGAAACCGTTATAGTTCAATGGGGTCTTTGGGTCCCAGTTGTCTTCTGACTTGTGATGGCTCCAACACAGAATTAAATTCCATTGTTCTATGACTAGTGACAGAAATCTTAGCAATCAGCAAGCTAGTTTCTTAAAGGGGTTCTCCAGGAATTAATAAAATTACTGAAATACTTAAATCTTACTTTATTCTAAAAGCATTCCCAATATCTTTCATTAGTTATAATGGCACGTTTTGTCCTGGGAGAAAATCATTAGGAGAAATAAAATGGCCGCTGTCCTATTAGTACACACAAAACCTGTCCTAATCATACAACAGGACAAGTTACTTCATAACACTGAGCTAAGGAGCTGCTTCATCCTCATCTCTGATCTACTTGTTATGGATTATGATCTAGAATACAGATGATAAGATCTTCAGCTGAATCTCTGTAGGAATGGAGTTCATGAGGAAACAAGATGGACAGGACAGATGGTGGTGATGTGGGGCTGTGGTAATAGAGACTGGATACAAGTGTTGCTGTCAATACCACTATCGTTCCTTTCCGTCCTCTCTGTACTTCATGTCTCCTCATGAACTCCATTCTTACAGAGATTTGAGCCATTACAACTAATAAAAGGTATTTGGGAATATATTTATAATAAAGTAATATTTATGTATTTTCAGTAATTTTATTTTATGAATTCTCAGAGAATCCCTTTAATATGTTGGTAACTTTTGTAAACTACTTCACTGCAGTGGCCAAACGCGAATCATTACTTAAAGCGAAGGTTTTCCTCTTAACATCTCCCAGTTTGTAATTGAAACAGATCGGAAGATGCGAGGAACCATGAGCCAAGACCCCCATTCATCATTGCAGAAAATTGACGGGGTGTCCTTAATGTAACTTAAAGACACCATATCTTGCATTGGAATCATTAGGACTGCATTAGGCCTCATGCACACACCGTATCTTTTTTTTTTTTTTTACAGATAGCACACGGTCCCATACAGTTTTAAGGGATAATGCACACATCCATTTTTTCACGAATCTATGCACCCAATCTGCAAACCTCTCCATGGGTCCTATTCTTGCCCGTTGGAGAATAGCCCTTTCTACTGATGGGAGGGGAAAAAAACACATGGAGTGCACACGGAAGCTATCCATTTTTCAAAGATCTATTTTTACAGGCCAAAAATCTGATTCTATCGATCAGAGGGTGTCCCAGCAGTTGGTTCCCCATCTATACCTATTCAGTGGAGCGGTGACACATGTTTTTTGGCCAGATTGCTCCTGTTCTGCTAATTGTTAGGCTGTGAGTAAAAAAAAGGCACATCTGCATCTGTACCTGTAAACTGTCTACACACTGCTGTTGATGGATCTTTCATTCTTATTTTGTGCCTCTAGTATTCTGTATACATTTTAGTATGCTATTGTGAAGGGTTAATTGATTCATTCTCTTAAAGGCTAGGCTCACTGTGCATCATGACAACAATTTTTCAGAGATTACTATTTGACTATGGAGATAACGAGTTAAGCTGCTTTTACCTAAGCATAAGGAAATCCGTCCTTATTCTGGTTCTGGAATACGCATGGATTCCAGATAATATACCATCCGCATTGCCTATTAATTATGTTAGATGTACTCCCATAGACTATAATGGGTGTACAGTATATGGAAGCAAATACACATAAAACTAGAACATGCTGCAGATTTCCAATACTGATGTGCATAGCCCTATTCATTAACATTAGCAGCGGATTGCGAATACTCTTGGGTTACTCAGTGTTTGACCAGAATTTATTACTCACTGTGATTTCATGGTTGTCACAATACACAAAAGCAAATGAAACAAAAATGCAGCCCTGCTGTATACTGTATGCATCTTATGAGGCCGATACTTCATATTAAATATGATCTGTGACCTAAAGGATTCCAGAAGCTGCATTTTCTCACCTTGGTGGATACTTCTGCAATCAGGTTCCTCTTGTTGGGGTCAACAAACTCCACTGGCTTTCCCTCAAATTCGATTTTACCGAGTATAGTGCCCTGGATGTAAAAAGAATTCAGTTAGAATTGTGGCATCCTGAGGTGCTCATTGTAGACATGTTACTTGTCTTGACCTGCCAGCTGCATTGTTTACTTGACTTCAATTATTAGCAGGTAATTCTCCTTTCCCTCTGTGGAAGCGCCATGCATGCATATTGAACATTTTCTATCTTGTCCCCCATAAGATAACTGACCACTTGTGGGTTCAGCAGCAGAACACCCTATGATCAGTGTATTATTGGGGGACCCAGCTCATAAGAAAAGCACTATTTCAAGCAGATGACTAGTTACCTTGTCCCTAATCTTTTTCGCCAACATCCTCGTATCAATTCCACACAGAGCAGGAACCTGGTGAGTAGAGAAAATATGTCATGCCTTAATATAGCATATATGATATGTGCACTGTCCTCGCATGTCATATCCATTTTAATCTCAAAGCCGTTTCCTAATTTAAAAATACCTATTCCTTTTTTTTTATTTTTAGAACAAAAAAAATATGTTCTTTAAAAAAAACTAATGCAAAATACTGACCAAATACTGACAGTTTGAAACAGACCTTAAGCCTTATTAAGGCTACTTTCACACTTGCGTTTGGTGCGGATTCGTCATGGACAGAGCCGTTCAGATAATACAACCGTCTGCATCCATTCAGAACGGATCCGTTTGTATTATTTGTAACATAGCATTCCCCAGATGAAGCAATAGAAGCGAAACGCGCGTCGGGAGAGAGGAGTTGGCAACATTACGGTCTTTACCTTCTATGTGAGTGTCCATTAGGTAATTTATATTTGATCCATGTGTCGGGACAACAGTTGTCTATATTTCACAAGCTGGATTTTACTATATTGGACAGCTTATACTGTGTAAAAAATGTTTTTTGTAATGCACATGGGTAGTGGCACTCCATCAGTGTTGTATTAGCCATTTATACTCCTCTAGATGGGCAAATGTTAGCCCAGTGTATTTGTTCACCACTGTACCTACTTTTTATAGTTTTAAATCATGTATTTAATAAAGATTTGAATTTGTATCATTATATGAGTGCTCATTTTTGTTTTATTTGTAACATAGCCAAGACGGATTCGTCTTGAACACCATTGAAAGTCAATGGAGGACGCATCCGTTTTCTATTGTGCCACATTGTGTCATAGAAAACGGATCTGTCCCCATTGACTTACATTGTGTGTCAGAACGGATTGGCTCAGTCTCATCAGACGGACACCAAAACGTTGCAAGCAGCGTTTTGGTGTCCGCCTCCAAAGCGGAATGGAGACGGAGGCAAACTGATGCATTCTGAGCTGATCCTTTTCTATTCAGAATGCATTAGGGCAAAACTGATCCATTTTGGGCCGCTTGTGAGAGTGCTGAACGGATCTCACAAATGGAAAGCCAAAACGCGAGTGTGAAAGTAGCCTAACAAATCAGTGTTTTGTTTACCCTGGGTTCACACCTGAGCGTTTCTGAAACGCGCGTTGCACGTATTATAGCGCGTTTCTG
The DNA here is from genome assembly GCA_033119425.1 of Bufotes viridis. Taxonomy (NCBI): domain Eukaryota; kingdom Metazoa; phylum Chordata; class Amphibia; order Anura; family Bufonidae; genus Bufotes; species Bufotes viridis. Next base: position 7,675 of record JAKVIS010001266.1, read on the forward strand.
CAAATAGAAAACGCGCGTCATATGCGCGTTAGTGACTGTAGAGACCAATTGAAAAATGCATATCTACACTTTAACGCGTGTTAAACGCGCGTTTTACACGCGTTCCCATTGAAGTCTATGGGTGCAAACGCGCGACAAAACGTCCCAAAGAAGCTCAAGAACTTCTTTGAGCGTAGGGCGTTTTACAGCGCGTTCAAACACGCTGTAAAATGCTCAGGTGAGAACCATGCCCATAGGGAAACATGAGTTTTCTCATGTTGAGCATTTTACAGCGCGTTCGAACGCGCTGTAAAACGCGCAAGTGTGAACTGAGGGTTAGAGATTTCCATTGTGAGCCAAAACAAGGATTGGAGCCTACACATCCATAAGGTATAAGGAAAAGATCTGCGTTCGCTGTTTGTTTAGAGCCGCACCTGGTTTTTGCTCAAAAACACTGGTGGAAATCACTGACCGAACATTGACTGTGTAAATAAGGCATTAATACGGTTAGTGTTACAAATCGAGCTGCAGTGATATAGGATGTCCACTAGATGGCGATATTGTACAGATGGCTGAGCTCAAAGCAAAAAAAAACAAAAAACGTTTATTTAGATCATTTCATTATGATAAATGCCATTTTCCATGTTTAAATCAGTTGAGCTTAAAAGTGGTTTATTTTCAAATATAAGAAAGCATAGTATCTCTCAAAATATCCCAACAGACTGACTTGTGATGCCTTATTTGATGTATTTTTGAGGGTTTGATGGAAATAAACCTATTTACTCAGGTAGAGAAATAAATCAGGGTATTAAGGAACATTCATGAGAATACTTCTAGTGTGTGGTGAACATTTCATTTTTTTTGCATTGCGAATAGGGAAAACCTACAGTGAAAGTATTGATACTGGTATTGGTACTCCCATCTGGGACATTTATAGCATATTATTAGGATACACCATCAGATAGTTGCTTCTATCTCAAGAACCGGGCCCCAGAAGTGAAGGGAGAGCGGCTGCACATGCATGGCCACCCTCTGTTCACTGCTATGGGACTTCCGAAAATAGCCTAGCGCTATGGGACTTCCGAAAATATTTCCAGTGAACATTTTAACTTTCATTTACACAGATATCTTCTGTCAGATTGCTTGCACAGATTCTAGTGTTTTTCAATCGGGGCTCATTTTGATGTGTCCTACAGATGAAACACATATGATGAGTTCACTACAAACCTTCTCTTCATGTAGCCACTCTGAGAGTGACTTGACTGCCCCCCAGTGGCTGTACTCATGACTGTAGTCCAAGACCAGTAGACCAGACACCTGCAAGACAAAGACATAATTGTTCCTGGTCCATACGGCTAAGAGGATCTGAAGAATAGGACTGCATGGAATCATTTTATCTCCACAGTAATAGCCTCCGTTTGACAAGTTCACCAGGAAAAGCTCCTGATGTACGTCTCCAACAGAGTGCTGCTGCGGCGCATCCTACTATTCAGTCATATAGCGGCACATGTGGCCCGTAGGATCTCATTAGTTAAGGTTTTATACCGCACAACTTTGTATGCAGTCTACTATGCTATCTCATACCTTTTTTGGGGGAAAAAGGGACAAAAGGACACTCTTTTGGTCTCCATGAAACTAATAAAGCCCTATAGACAAGCTTAGTACGTACATCGCCTTTTCACAGCTGACTCCTAAGGACTCAGTTTTGTCTGCGATTGCATTCAGCTGTTCGTTTTTTCCACGCGGGTGCACACACGTGATACAAAACTGAAGGTTTACAAACAACATCTCTTAGCAACCGTCAGTGAAGGACGCACTGCGGATGCAATGCGTTTTTCACTGAAGCCCCATTCACTTTTTATGGGGCCAGCGTTGTGTGAAAAATGTAGAATATAGAACATGCTGCGTTTTTCACGCAAAGCAGAACTGATGTGTGAAAAAACGCTCATGTACACAGACCCATTGACATGAATGGGTCAGGATTCAGTGCGGGTGGTATGCGTTCACGTCACGCATTGCACCTGCGCAGAAAACTCATGTTTTCACTCGTGTGAAAGAAGCCTAATCCGGACCCATTCATTTAAATGGGTCTGTGTTTAAATGGGTCGGTGGTTTTCTCGCATCACTTTTGCGTTGCGTGAAAATCGCAGCATGTTCTATATTCTGCTATTTTCATGCAACACTGGCCCCATAGAAGTGAATGGGGCTGCGTGAAAATCGCATACGCACTTGATTACGGATGTGATGCGATTTTCACGGATGGTTGCTAAAAGTTGTTTGTACACATGTTGTTTTTTATCTTGTGCGTGCAAAACCCTGTTAGGCCTCTTTCACACCAACGTTTTTTTGTTTTGCTAGTGTACGGACCGTTTTTTGCGTTCCGTATGCAGTCCGTGTACGGAACCGTTCATTTCAATGGGTCCGCAAAAAAAAACTAAAGCTACCCCGTATGCATTCCGTTTCTGTATTTCCGTTCCGTTAAAAGATAGAACTTGTCCTATTGTTGTCCACATCACGGACAAGGATAGTACTGTTCTATTAGGGGCCAGATGTTCCGTAAAAAACAGAATGCACACGGATGTCATCCGTTTTTTTTGCAGATCCGTTTTTTGCAATAGGCCTTAACTGAATTGCACCCGCGCGATAAAGACTGAACAACTGAACGCAATCGCAAACAAAACTGAATTACTTTGTTTGCGAAATCTCGCAGTTTTCACTGAACGCATCTGCAGCGCTTCCGGACATAATCCAGACACACTCGCCTGCAGGGGGCCTAAGGGTACAACCACCTGTCATGTGGCGCATGTGACACAGCCATGCTGCGTTTGAGTATTTGGGCTCCAGGTAAACTAATGAAGACCGCAGTATTCAGTGGTTCTGTATTGTTAATGGCCACACGGTACTAAAGGTGCAGCACCCCCATTAACAATACAGACACATTGAACAGTGGGGTCTCAGAACCCGTTGCGGCCCTTTCAGTTGCGCAGAACTCGATGGCAGCACTGCTGCGTCGCCAGCAAGTTGTGCCCTGAGAGAAAGCCATCAATGTTGTCTGACCTGTGAGGATACTTGCACACGAAGCAGATTTGTGTGTGGAAAATCCGCATGAAATCTAGACTAAAAACCACACATAAGTCCCCATTTATCGCGTTTTTGGTTCATTTTATGTGTTTTTTATGCGGTTATTGGTGCAGATTTTACAGAAAATTTCCCCAGACCTTCCACTTTTATTGGAAAGTGTGAATTCTACACACACACAAAAAAAACGCAACAACAATTGACATGCTGCAGATTTCAAAATCCGTACAGCAGGTCGATTTCCGCAGTAAAAAAAAAAAAAAGCTAAGTGTATATGAGATTTGTCTAATCTCATACATTTTGCTGGTACTGTATTAGGCCGTGGTGTTTCTGCACGAAATCCAGGCTTAATCCACGCAGTGTGCAGTCATCGTTACATGTCCATGAGAGCCGGAGCCATGCAGAGGACGAGTGATCATCAGACAAGCCAGGGGCTGATGCACTGAGGGACGTGTTATAGTGTTGGTCTAGGCACGGTGCCAACATCAAGAAATAGAGAACAGGGATAAACGGAATATGGGAGAAAGGTAAAGCAAATATAGGAAAAGCACTCACCTGAATGTTCTCTGACTCAATGTATTTCATAAGACCATAGGAATCCAGGGCTTTGGTGTCAGGTGCTCCGCCGTTCCCTATGATCGGGTTGGTAAGGGTGAGAATTTGTCCATGATAGCTTGGGTCTGTCAAAGCTTCTACATATCTGAAGGTAAAAAGACAAGATAGCATAGAGAGTAGTACATTTGTATACTATTATGGTGTAGCAGAGCTGGATTTGTTACTCTGAGAGAAACGAGTATGTCATTTGGCATAAACAGATAGGCTATAGGTTTCCATTAGACTTTAGATGGACCTCCTGAGCATTTTAAATGTCTTCTGCATCTCTACATGTGATTGTTTTACAGTATATGTGGTTTACGATCGTAAAGTGAATGAGGACACAACCTATGGACAACTACATAGAGGTGAAATTATCAGTCTGTCATGTAATCAGTGGTTCCTGGGGTCCGTTCACACAACTGTGGGACGACTGTGGCAGTGTTGCGGCCCACAAACCGCAGACCTACAAAACATGGGCACCTGCAGTGTGCACTCTGCATCAGGATGCAGACCTATTGACTTCAATGGGTCCGCTATCTGCAAGATGCAACGTGGAGGCACTGACCAGGGGGCACACAGAAACCCTTCCCTGTGCTTCCGTGTCCATGCCTCTATGTCACCCACAGCAGTCCCACAGTCGTGTGAATGGGCCCTTATTCTGATCTCAAGAATATAGTGCAAGATAATGCACCTGGGGCGTAAAAACCCAAGAGCAGAATATAAAATCAGTGATACAGTACTAACCTCAGTATCTGAGGAAAGGGATTTAGGGGTCATTATATCAGATGACCTAAAGGTGGGCAGACAATGTCAGAGAGCAGCAGGTAATGCCAGCAGAATGCTTGGGTGTATAGGGAGAGGCATTAACAGTAGAAAGAGGGAGGTGCTCGTGCCGCTCTACAGAGCACTAGTGAGATCTCATTTGGAGTATTGTGTGCAGTACTGGAGACCATATCTGCAGAAGGATATTGAAACTTTGGAGAGAGTTCAGAGAAGAGCTACTAAACTAGTACATGGATTGCAGGACAAAACTTACCAGGAAAGGTTAAAGGACCTTAACATGTATAGCTTGGAAGTAAGAAGAGACAGAGGGGATATGATAGAAACTTTTAAATACATAAAGGGAATCATCACGGTAAAAGAGGAGAGAATATTTAAAAGAAGACAAACTGCTACAAGAGGACATAGTTTTAAATTAGAGGGGCACAGGTTTAAAAGTAATATCAGGAAGAATTACTTTACTGAGAGAGTAGTGGACGCATGGAATAGCCTTCCTGCAGAAGTGGTAGCTGCAAATACAGTGAAGGAGTTTAAGCATGCATGGGATAGGCATAAGGCCATCCTTCATATAAGATAGGGCCAGGGGCTATTCATAGTATTCAGTATATTGGGCAGACTAGATGGGCCAAATGGTTCTTATCTGCCGACACATTCTATGTTTCTATGTTTCTATGTTTCAATGTGAAGGACACATCACTGCTGCAGCTGGTGATTGGCTGCCACGGTCACATGACAAATGTGACTCATCATAGCTGTGGGAAAGTCCATTCTATAAATTTGTGCCAAATAAGATACTGCCAGGGGCGTAGGTATAGGGGGTGCAGATGTAGCAGTCGCTACCAGGCCCAGGAGCCTGAGGGGTCCCAAAGACCCCTTTGTTACATAAGAAGACGCTGGTATTAAAGAAACTGCATGCTGGTCAAATTACACCTCTGGCTGGAGGGAAGGGGTTAGGTCAGTGACGTAACTAGAAATGACTGGGCCCCACAGCAAATTTTTGAATGGGGCCCCCTCCCCCAGTAATTTTTTCACAACCCCTTCCTTTCATGCAGCCCCCTTTCCTGTGGCTAGTAAAGATCGCTCTCTCAGACCAGGCCCGGCAGCTGTTCCATCCGTTTTCTACACTGTCTTTACTGCCACTGTATATACTGTTGAGGGGCCCTGACAAAATCTTTTAGTACTTCTCCTCCCCCTCTTGGATGGGCCCCAAAGCAGCCGCTTCCCCTGCTTCCCCTATAGTTATGACGCTGGGTTAGGTCAAGAATTTGGTATGGAGGGGCGCCGTTTGAATTTTAGCCTCAGACAGCACGAAGGCTATGCCCCTGCCCCTGGCCACAAAGCAATGAGGAAAGGGGGCCCCAAGCTGAACTCCTGCACCAGGGCCCATGAACCTTTAGCTACACCCCTGGATACTGCAAGTTATGTAAGTTATATAATCTACACAATATACACTTGCTCTTTATATTTTTGCAGTATAAAAATACAAGGAAGAGCTCACAGACCTCACCAAAACTGGTAATATGGGCAAGGGGTATGAGACAATTACAAGGATAAAGTAGGGTACCTCTTAAAAAGGACCCGTTACCTCTGGTGATCTGTCTGTTTTAGCAAATCCTTGCATTCCCCATGCAACAGTAATGGTGGAGCATTTTTTAATATAAGTCTATGTTGTACTAGAAGCTTATGAATGAATTGCCAACAGTTTGCAATAAAAGTCCAAACAGATTTTACTTATTGGATAGTGTCAGACTGTGCAGAGACACACCACCAACTGGTAACACCCATCTGGACCTGTATTGCCGACTGCTAGCAATTCCTTCATGGCACAATGTAAAGTTGTGAGAAAAGATGCTCCATGATGGTTATTACTATTACTAAAATAGACATGTCAGGAGAGGTAACAGGTCCTCTTTGAGCCGTCTCATAAACCTACTCTTATTAATATTGTGAATTCTTCCAGCTAAAAAATTAAACTGAGGTTCAATAAAATGCAACTTACCCGCCCAATCCAGTGTTAAAAATGACTTCTCCGGCTACTGACGCAGGGTGCCCAAAGGAGTAGCCTTTGATTTTTGTCCCATCGTCCAGCACTAAATTTGCAGTTTGCGCCTAAATGAAAAAGATTGAATCCCTTATTATATGGCTGGTACTGTTATTGTATTTGCATGGCATTTATATAGATGTTTTCAGTATAATATGAATATGACACAGAGGTACAGTCAACTATGGAAATGATCCTTAGGGCTGTGTGCATGTACTCTGTATCATAGACCATAGAGTCACTGCACCGTCATAGCCTCCGCCAGGACCAATGTTTCTAGATGAGAATATCTCAGGGTGTCCGATGGAGCACACTACAGTTTTTTTTCCCATGGAATATGTATTAATGTTGCTTAAATAGCACTAACAGGGTCTGCAGTACAGTTATTGTCATTTGTGCACAGTAAGACTCACATCATCCAATGTGGCTATCTCAGGCAGACACATATTAGCGGTGCGTTTCAAGAAATGCCCTTAAAAGACAGGGGCCAACTGTGCAGGCAATTATCATTAAGGAACTGGTCATTCCCTAAAATTGCCTCACCGTGAACGGACGTTAGAGCTGCATTTACATACAGCAATTACCTCTGCTGTTTCGGGACAAGTAAAAACTTTTGTAATTGGTCGTCCCCACACAGATTCACTGTTTTGGGCAGTAGATCCCTGTTTACACACAATGATCTGCTGCCTAGAAATGGTTATTTTAGTGTCCACATGGACAATATTTTCACCCAGTGAATGAATGTTGGCTTGTTTATCGGGTGATTGGCAGCTTTTTTACACAAGGCAATTATCAGGAAGATCATTCCTAGGAATGTTCCTTCCCAATGATTACCTCAATCGTTTAGAGCAGGCATCCTCAAACTGCGGCCCCCCAGCTGTTGCAAAACTACAACTCCCAGCATGCCTGAACAGCCTACAGGTATCAGCCTTGTGGGAGGCTACAGCAGGGCATTGTGGGAGTTGTAGTTTTACAACAGCTGGAGGGCCACAGTTTGAGGATGCCTGGTTTAGAGGAAACCAGAGTACCCAAATAAAAGCCAGAACATGCAAATTACATGTTGCTCATGGATCAAATTTGAACCCAATAACCCAGTGTTGCAGGCCACTGAGCCATCATGTATCCACCATATGGGCACACACCAGGCTATTAAAGGTCCATACACATATCCCTAACACGCTTGTGTTCATGAGGCCTATATATGAAATATATTGAAAGAAAATCTTTTTTCCTGTAACTAAAACCTTAACATCATTATTATTATTAATATAGAGGCCCTTAAGGTATTAAATATGTATCATAGATATGGACTTAAATTTGCTTGGCCAGTTTTCTTAGCATGCAACTTCAATGATAGCTACATAAAGATTTATCTTGCATTCATAGTTCTGTAGTTAGCATGGTTACTAAATAGATATATTACTATGCACAGTATATGTAATGCCCAGAGCAAAGGGGTATCTGCAAATTGTTCATTTCTTAATGTTATGTCATGCTATGTATTGCATCTAGTATAGCAGTGTATGGATGGCACAGTCAGGGTTAACAATCCTGGATCAGCCCTTATGGGAGGTTAGGGGTGGACTGACTGGCTCCACTTCTAGCTCTAGTCATTAAGAGGAAGAGTTTGGAAGGAAGTAGAAGCTGTGACTTGTGCTTTCTCTTCTTAGTCCCAAAAAGCTACAGAGTCTCACCAATTCTGTATGATCTACAGAGGAGAAGGTGTAAGACAAAGAAAAAAAATAAAGAACCTAGAGTCTGCATGGCCAAGCATTGGAGTTAGTAAGGTAACCTGTATCTAAAGCTGTTAAGACTTTACTGCAGTGAGGCACACTGTTAGGACACCCTTCACACCTGAACATGACCTGTCCGGTTATATCTCTAAAACCCTCTATCGCTCAGTGGATATTTAGAACCACCATTACAAGAGTACAATTCTGCTACATCTGGCCTGGTTACTGACTCCTGCACCATACGCTGGCCATTGCACTCTACACACCCTGCCTTGCACCATACAAATACTCAACAACAAGGGCAACCCGATTACTATTAGGCAGGAGTCCCAATATCAGGGTGTGCACCAGGGGAAGAAAAGGTGCCTCCTCCTTTCACTGCACAGTCCTAGGGAGCATCAGTGTGTGGGAAAGCCATCTTGATTGACTGTAACAGCTAGAGCCACTACTCCTCTCATCCTCCGCTCCTAGGCCGCTGTGGCACATATTTGGAAAATATAATGTATCAAAGACTATATACAGTTTCATAGACACATGTGTGACAGGGAAAATAATCATTGAAATCAGAAGGCATAAATGAATTTGCCATTGATTTCACTATATATCTGCATCCAAAATCCATATCAGTTCCTCAAGATAAGACCTCATGCACATGACCATGTGAGCATTGGGGTCCGCGAACCACGGATCTGCAAAATGCAGACACCTTCCATGTGAAATCCGTGTTTTTCTCACTCTCATTACTAGAAATGGCTATCCTTGTTCACAAAACATACAAGAATAGGATATGTTCTATAATTTGCAGAACGTCACATGCATGTGGACAGCACACAGATGACATTCCTGTGCTGTCCGTTTTTATTGCAGACCCATAGAAATGAATGGGTCGGTATGCAATCCAAAAAATGTGGATCCGACACGGATATAAAATACGGTTGGGTGCATGAGGCCGAAAAGACAAGCTGGAGATTTAAAAACCTGCATGGACTCCACTACATGTGGATTTGGTTTTGAAAACCTTATACTGAACTATTAATCCACCGCAAAAATCTGTAACAAAAGATTTTTACTGCCTGTGTCCATCTATAAAATGCATTTTAATAGTCTTGAAATTCTGTCTTTAAAATTTATTAAAACAGCCATAAGTGGTTAATGCCCATTATACTTCGCCACCCAAATTAGAATGGTTTGCCTAACATCAAGTGCTTATTTATGTTACCCATTTGTACATTAGTGCCCTTAGGATTTTCCTCCGTTATTTTGGTATTAATCTAAGGCTAGGTTCAGACGACGACATTTGTCGCGCGACATTTTGTCGCACTATTGTCGCGCGACAATTTTTATAATAGGTGTCTATTGTGTCGTATTGCGACATGCGACATGCTGTGACTGCGACGCGACAGTCGCAAAAAATCCATTCAAGATGGGTTTTTCTGCGACTGTCGCATCGCAGCATGTCGCATGTCGCAATGCGACACCATAGACTCCCATTATAAAAATTGTCGCGCGACAATAGTGTGACAAAATGTCGCGCGACAAATGTTGCAGTGAAGTTGTGCCCTATTTGTCGCGTGACTCTTAGTCGCGCAACAGTTGTCGTCGTCTGAACCTAGCCTAAGAAGTAAAACAGTCTACTCATTAAAAAAGAGTTCCACATCTAAATCTGTGTTATTTCTCTTATTTAACTCTAGATTTCTTGGAATTTGTTGTTGAGGTTCCAAAGATAATGGTACATAGGAAGGTCTAATCAATGCACTACACTAATGACTGTCATTTTCCTTTAAAAGTGGTTGTCTCAGACTTTCTCTGCGTACAATAGGGTCATATTGACATTGAAGATGAAGATGCCTGTGCTCAGGAGCCCAGTCTATAAGCTAAAGTGCAGATCCACTAAGAATCAGCGGCTCCCACTCTGGTAGAATCAGTCCATCCATGTGCAGTACACCAGAATAGGGTACTTGCAAACTGTTTTTGTTATATAATATTATGCAGTGCTATTTAATGCTATTTTATATGTTCATACCTTGTAATGTAACCAGCATAGCTTTTGTATGGATGAGACTGGGTTAACGACACTGGCTCAGCCCCTGCAGAAAGTTACGTGTTGATCCTGGATCCGGCCCTAGCTCAGTCTAGTTAGTAGTAAGATTGCAGTGGCGGAAGTGAGAGGAAGCCCCATGTGCTCCACTCCTCACCGTACTGGAACAATTTCCCAGAGAATCACCTTCTCTGAGGATTATCTACTCAAGTGAAAGACCTCACCACTTCTACAGTACTCAGGTGAAAGATGCAAAATAAATGTGGAGCCCCAGTTATGGGTCTACAACACAATGAAAGCCAGATATGCCTCAAAGGAAGGAAAACCAAGCAAAGGGGTGTCTCCATTACAGAGATCACCAAATCCACCATATTAAGTGGCCCCTATGTCAAGATCCCACTTTTTTACAAGTTTTAAGGATGTGACAGGGAAGACCTAAGCCAGTTATCCATCCACAGACAGCTGTTTTGGGGTGTTGCCCCTCATCAGTGTGGAGTAGGATTCTGGCTAACCGGGAGCAATGCCTCGGAGACTACTCAAACACAACAATAGCCGATCTCAGGAAGACCAGCTGGTCTTCCTGAGATCGGCTATTGTTGTGTTTGACTCAGGTGAAAGAAAGAGAGATAAGGAAGGAACTATTAGAAAGTCCAGAATTTGCATGTCCAAGCATTAGAGTCAGACAAGAATTTGCTGATCAAAGCTACTGACTTTATTGCTGTGAGAGAGACATTGCTGATACACCTTTCATACTTGGACATGACTTGGGCATTCGTATCTTAACCCTGTGACCCTCAGTTAAAAATGACTGCATGCATTGCAGGACTAATATTGCCAGCCATAGATTCTGCAGAAAGAGAGGAAAGAGTACTACAATTCCTATCATCGAGATTTGCACTGTGAATTATTTGGAACCGTGTTTTGATACCATTCTATGTACAACTCCCATTTTGCACTTTACTAAAGAGAGATGCACCAAAACCAAACCAATAACATCAACCCTCCCCCTCCCCCCCAACTACCATCAGGCAGGAGCCCCAACATCAGGGTGTACCCCAAGAGAAGAGATGGTGTGCCCTCCTACCACTGCCCTGGACCTAGGGGCCACTGTAGTTGACTGCTACAGCCAGAGCCAATACTATTGATGACAAAGCCACTTTAATATAAAGAATCTAGCAATAGTAATACATAAACTAAAAAGTGTATGATGGTAAATTACATGGATATTTGCACTGTTTTAGCCTAATGTAGTTTGAAGGACAAAGAATTATTGACATGCCTAGAAACTGATCAAAGAAGACGTTTAATACGGTCTTATGAAAGGCAGAGATCCTGTTCTGAATACTGGAGAAACTTGGGCAAACATGAGTGATGAATGAGATATCAGTGATTGATCTAGGGCACACTTCTAAGGGTACTTTCACACTAGCGTTATTCTTTTCCGGCATAGAGTTTCGTCGTTGGGGCTCTATGCCGGAAAAGAACTGCTCAGTCACATTCCCATGCATTCTAAATGGAGAGAAATCCGTTCAGGATGCATCAGTTCAGTCACTGTCAGTCGTTGTGGATGGAGGAAATACCGCAGCATGCTACGGTTTTATCTCCGTCCAAAATGCCGAAACACATGCCGGTATGTCGGATCCGGCATTAATTCCCACTGATCCAGCATTTCATTCTGCGCATGCGCAGACCGCTAAAAATGTGAAAAAAATAAATGCCAGATCCGTTTTGCAGGATGACACTGGAAAAACAGATCCAGCATTGCAATGCATTTTTCTGACTGATCAGGCATAAAAATGCCTGATCAGTCAGAAAAGATGACATGCGTTTATATACAGTTTGCCGGATCCGGCAGGCGGAATCCTCTGCCACAAGTGTGAAAGTACCCTAAGTGATAAACAATACGTTTATTATATCATATCATATGTAACTGAAGCATGAACTTGATGTATGTTCTTTCCAGCTTTGACATGTTATAGAGCAGTATCCAGATAACAAGAATGGTGTTTCAGTCAGGGTGACCAAGTTGTATCTGGTATAGGAGGAATAGGAGCCTGGTAGATGCGACCACCGAAATGCCTGGTGGAAAAAGCCAGCCATTGCAGTGGCAGTATCTGCCAAGCTCCTGTTCCTCCTGTACCAGATACAATTTCAAAAAAGTACTGCTCTATAATGTGTAAATGCTGGAAGGAACAGGCTTCACATTCATAGCTCAGTTACATATTATATGATCTACTAAACTTCAGCTGTGCATCACTAACAAGTGTGCCTTGGATTTTAGTGCGCTATATTACGGGTTGAAGAACCCTTCCAGGTATCACCTTTGGAATTAAAGTGTGTTGTTTCACTAGCCCTCAAAGAGGTAATAGTGATCATAGGAAATAATATTTGGGCTACGTGTGTACTAGCAAACTACAGGTACTGTATTTGAGTGACTGTACTAGAAACTCCCTATTTACATATCCTGATGTTACATTAATACATGATACATTGCAATTATGTAGTAGGAACCCGTATATCAATAGCCAATGATCAAGAACGTAAAACTAGTACAGTTTACTGGGAGGTATCAAACAATTTGGTCACATACCCAAATAGTCTCTTAATATTTCTACAATATTTGAAGAGTAACTTTCATTATAAAACAATAATACAAGCAAAGACAAGAAACTTTGTAATATATCTTATTACAGAAAGATACCTCTTTCTCTACTAATGTAACACAATAAAGCTAAAAAGAATATCAAGATAAAAGTAAAATACTAATACCTTAACGCTCATGAACCGGAGGCCAGGTTTTGCGAAGCCACAGTGATGCTGGGCTGTTGGCTTAAGAAGCCCTGCCCTGGCAGCCCTAAAAACAGACAAAATCCGTGTCATCTTTAGGGCCTTGTAGAGCAGTTCAGCCCTTCTGGAGAAAGTAGGGGTAGATGTTTAGGCTGCAGAGTGGGTTGTAGGAAAGAGGCTGCAGGCAGGGTCACATTTGCTGATATTTGCTCTTATGTGGGCATTTAATAAATTGAAGCCAAGTTCCGCCTCCCAATGACCACCTCCCTCCCTCTATACCGTGATTTTTAGATGTCTGTGTGACAACGTTGCAACACTGATTAAACATTATCTCTTGGAGTAATGTTCAAACACTCGTTACTTCATAAGACCGCAGCTTTTTTATTCATCAGCAATCCTATATTCTGCTTGTATGGAAAATTAATAGAAAACACAAAAAAACAGCTACTGCTCTGTCCTAAAACTGCCCTTGTAACATGAAAGTCAAATAAACTAAAGCTAACAGGGTATGTCAATAGTGGCTTCATGTCCTAAATGTATAGGTCACAGGACTTGGTTGACCTATCTGGTCAGACGCTGATCTTTGCGGTATTACAGTGTTGAAAATGAAATTTTGAAAATAAAATTCCAACAATATTGATGAAAAGAAAAAAGTTTATTTTGTCAGGAAGGGTATGACTGCTCTCTACAGTTGTACTACACTCTAATATGGGGCCAATACAGTGCCATGTGGAGTACTTATGGTCTCAGTAGCATACAGCATACCGGCCAAGTGTACACAGCTGTAAAATTCTATGGCTCAGGTATATGTTCTACATTTTAGAGCAATTTTCTGTCATGCCTTTTGTTGCAAGGGGAAGATGCACAAATTATGTGTAGTATTACATGGTGTTCATTCAAATGAATGGGAGACCATCCAATTCATGGTGCCACTGTGTTCTCTAGAGCGCTGCTCCTCTTTGATCTCTTTCTAGCAAACCCATTAACATGATTAACTCCAAAACTGTAGACACCTTCCAGCAACTTCAATGCTCAAGTGCCTAGATCTCATTGTCATTAAACAAGGTCATTATACACAGTCTGACTCTATCCAATCAGTGCTGCCCGTGTCAGATTTTGCAGGGGCACACCCCTCACCCCAACTTGTAACACCCAGTTTGACCTCTATTGCAGACTTTTGGCAACTCATTCATAAGCGTCTAGTAGGAATACTAGTGGAACAGCACAATATAAAGATATACGAAATCACATTTACTTTGGTGGTCCATGCCTGCTGGCATCTCTCTGCTGCTTCCTGGCAAGCACAGGCACCAGAGTAGCACTGCTCCATCCCCTCCACACAGTTTGAGGCCTGCTTTTCGCCTGCAGTACCTTTCTCACTGTAGCGTCTTCTGCACCCTCCTCCAGCCCTTAAAGGATCAGTGCAATGAATGCATCATAATGTTCCCCAGCCTATGGCTTTCCACCCAGGGCATTTAAGACACCATCCCCTGTGGACAGGTGCCTTAGCAATAGGTTGCCTAGCTTGCTAGACTTCAAAAAGGTGCGCTGTTATACCGTCGGACTACTCATACTCAACTCCTGCCTGACTACCGAGTTTGACCCTCTGCCATCTGACCTGACTTCTCCCGATTCCTGGATTTTAATCTGTGCTACCTACCCCCAAGTTTGGCCTTTTACTGGATTGTATGAACTCTGCCTGCCCTGACCTTGGCTTGTCCGTATGGTCTTTTCCATATGGTCTTGGCGATTCCTTTGTCTCTTGCCCTCATGGTTCAGCAGTCACTGAAAAAGAGACTACTCCAGCTTGGTGATTTCCCTGCAGTGGAATCCAGATGCCTGTATAGGGATTAAAGGGTGAAGACCAGGGGGCCGCCAGGACAACACCCTTAGGAGTATCCCTGAGTCAAATCTTTTCAGTGGCACAGCGGATACACGTCACACCAGAAGCATGTTTATGCCATCCTCCAAAGTATGCAAGAGAACAGACTCCGCTAAATTCAAGAAGTGCTTTTTTGAGTGAAGATCTCTTCTTTTCTTGGGCTATGGGATTTCAGACCAAGGTTGTTAATATTGTATACCTTACTATATAGCAAACTTCAGTTGTGTTAGCTTTCTCTTGATACTTTTCATACTAAGCCAGTTGAAAGTATTCTTAAGAAGTTTGGTTTTCTAGATTATCTGTATACTGGTGATAACTAACCATACAAGTCTATATCCAAAATATCTCCTGCTTTCCAGAATAAAGCCCTCCTAATACTAGAATGTCAAGTCCATCTCAAAGAGACCCTGTAATGCTTAACATCCAGTAATATCTATGCACAGTATACATCTGGAGAAGCTGAACAGATTCATATATGGTGATGGGGTAAATTAGTTAGTGTAACTTGTATTTTCTAACTCCGACCATATGAGTCTAGTGGATGGTCATACACAATCATGTTGTCAATCATTGAGGGAGTTGCTTTTAATGATATATGTGCAAAATAGATTAATTAATGGTAGACTCATGGGAACCAGTCCAGTACTCATGGCTGGCCTCAGAGATGTGCAACCTGACACTACTGAAGAGCGTGGCACCTGCAGTCTGCAACCCTGATTCAACACTTGCTATCCAAACTTAAAAATAGAGGCAATTGTGCAGAATGTAGCTACATTTCTTACTGATTAACTTGAAACTTGCAAATCTAATTGTGATGTTATTTATTTCTGTCTCTAGGGAGTGTAGGTTTGAAAATCCCCTAGCTTTTTACACTGCAAGTATATGACACAGTAACCTAAATAAATCACACATTTTCTGAATATTTAAGCTAATCAAAGTGCTTTATTACAACCATACCAGGGGCAGCACGGTGGCACTCACTGGTGCCTTGCAGCGCTGGGGTCCTAGGTTCAAATCTGACCAAGGACAACATCTGCACGGAGTTTGTATGTTCTCCCCATGTTTGCTCTGGTTTCCTCCCACACTCCAAAGCAGGGGCGTCGCTAGGGCTTTTTATCCGGGGCCAGGGCCCCGAATCAAACTACCACTGCCCCGAACCTCGGAACTCGGGAGACTGGTGGTGACTGGCTGCTGTGCTGCACACTGCGATATTACATCTATTAAGGCAGCTACTCGGCTTACATCAGCTGTGGCATGACATCTGATTCCTGGGCTGGCTCAGCTGACTAACTCACACAGCCAGGTGCCGGAGGCACCAGCGCAATACCGCTGCGTTAAGTACGGCAGCGACTACTGCAGTGGATCTTCTAACCTGATTGGCTGCTGGCTCCTCCTCACTTCTCCTCTTACTAGTTATCCTGTGGGTGCACAGGAAGTCAGGCTGGCTCGGTTGCTCCTCGCTCATCTTATCAGTACTGGGCTGGCAGGAAGTGAGGCTCAGCTCAGCAATAGCCTGAGACAGAGTGCAAGCTGTGCAGCCTTGGCTTTTACTAAAATGTTTTTAGGGACCGACCCACAAGAACAACAGCAGCAAAGGCAGTGCAGCAGGAATATAGAGGTGTGTTGTGTTGGCAAGACTCAGTAACACAGCAGAGCAAGCTCCTGGACAGGCAGTGTGACAAAAGCTCCCAGTCATAAAGAGGCCTGAGTGTGTCAGGAAACCAACAGGCAGAAAGAGGTCTTGGCTGGAGGGAGTGATGTTATTTACATGAGACTGTATGTTGTAGGGGGCTGGAGAGATGGTATGATGTTATTTACATGGGACTGTATGGTGGAGGGAGGAATATAACTACAGGGGGCACGGAAAATCCAGGGGACATTATAGGCATTCATATTACTACTGGGGGCACTATAGGAGTGACTTATAGATCCACCCTATTTCTACTATGAGCACTATGTGGGCCTTATTACTGCTGAGGGGTCTGTAGGGAGCTTTATTACCACTGGGGTTAAATAGGGGAATAAAAAATTACAAGACAGGTGCACACTGCGGTCTTACTAAGCCCTCAAACTGATGTTAAAATTGAGAGATTAGTTAACATATCCTGCTGTGGAGGACATGTCTAAGCCCGAGCACCACGCCAAGGTTTCTTAAGTAGTTCGGGACCTAACACTCACCTACCTATGCCATATGGGCAATACCAGGGGCCAGTGGGCTAAATGAATGTACAGGAATGTAAAGGCCGACTCGCAGCAAACTCCTCAGTTACCTCTAGCATGTAGCCATGCCTGCAATAAGAGGAGGGAAAAGACTTTGAGCCCTACCCAAGACTGGCTGATATGGCCCAGGCCTCACAGGTGCACCTAAATGTAGCCTGTGGATGGAAAAAAAAATCTATAAAAGCTGTAATAGTGGCTCGCCCTCCAAAAAACAAATGACCAAGGTGCTCACCTCTGGATACACCTGTCTCCAAAAAACACAATGAAAATCAAGGAGGGGCACACTAAATATCTGAGATGGACAAATAATTTATTGAAACTATATACCGTATTTTTAGCTTTATAAGACGCACTTTTTCCCCCTAAAGTGGGGGGGAAATGGCAGTGCGTCTTATAGAACGAATACTGATACTTCGCCGGCCACTATGCTGCGCAGCGCGTCCTGTGAAGTATCAGTGTGGAGGGAGGATGCAGGGACACTCGTGGCGGGGCCCGGTGCAGTGACTCTCCTCTAATGCACCAGGCACCTTACTATCTATCCCCGTACGGCGTCATGCAGACTCGTGGGCAGGCTGAAGCTTAACATCACTCCCTCTGTCTGTATGCCGCCGTACGGGGATAGATAGTAAGTACAGCAGGGCTTTGGGCTACAAAAGGATAACATACAGTGGGTCTACATTAATTCACTACACAGCTGCGGGGCCCGGTGTATTAGAGGAGAGTCACTGCACTGGTCCCCGCCATGAGTGTCCCCGCCTCCTCCCTCCACACTGATACTTCGCAAGCCAGCGATGTATCAGTGTAACAGTGTTGGGGGATATCTGAAACTTATGGGGAAACTCTGTGGATGACACATATATAGCATCTTATGCTATATACGTGTCATCCACAGAGTTCCCCCATAAGTGTCATCCACATATATCGCCCATAAGTGTATTCCACAGAGATCCCCCATAAGTGTCATCCACAGAGATCCCCCATAATAGTGTCATCCATAGAGATTCCCCCATAAAAGTGTCATCCACAGTGATCCCCCATAATAATGTCATCCACAGTGATCCCCCATAATAGTGTCATCCACAGTGATCCCCCATAATAGTGTCATCCACAGAGATCCCCCATAATAGTGTCATCCACAGATATTCCCCCATAATAGTGTCATCCACAGATCCACCATTAGTTCAAAACCTACCAAAAGCACACCTTTTGGTTTAAAATATTTTTTTTCCTTATTTTCCTCCTCAAAAACCTAGGTGCGTCTTATCATCAGGTGCGTCTTATAAAGCGAAAAAGTATATAAAAGCCAATATGACACTCCTACTCCCATCAAAAATTAATGTCACACAATTAAATCAATATCATAAAAATAACATCACACTTAAGAGATTATCTAATTACGCCTGACTGAACATGCAATTGTGCAAAGAATTAGCTCATATAAAATATTTAGTAATGACATCCAATGATCAATAAACAGTAAATATTCTGGACCAGAGTTACATATTAGGGCTTATAGTGTCACATAATACATAATGGTACGTGATAAACATATTCCAAAAAATGTGCAAACTGCAAATAGGTTCAAACTGCAAATAATGTGTAAACTGCAAATAATGTGCAAATGTGCTAAATGTTCAGATCAAGCTTTAGGACCCAACGGAATTCCCCATACGCAGTGCCGAGGCTTTAAAACCCGCCTGGTCACGTGGGACGCCACGTTAGGCCTGAGACCGAACGGGACGCCGAAGGTCTGAGCGGTAAGAGAAGATAACTTGGACTAATATCCATACAGCACGGCGGTAACATATGCCTCATAAATTATAAACTGCTGGAAAGTTATTATTGACTTTTTGCCACATATATTATCAAACTGCCTGAGGCACCTGCAATCTCGGGTTTCACTGATCAAGCAGGAGCATTGGTTTGGATAAGTAACTAGAGGTGGAACATTATATTGTGAGGGCATTCAAAGTGGCCACAGCTTTATGTTTTGATACACTATTTATGAATGGATACACTGTTTTGATATAGCAGCTTGATCTGAACATTTAGCACGTTTGCACCTATTTGCAGTTTGCACATTTTTTGGAATATGTTTATCACGTGCCATTATTTATTATGTGCCACCATGAGCCCTAATATGTAACTCTGGTCCAGAATATTTGATCATTGGATGTCATTACTAAATATTTTATATGAGTTAATTTTTTGCACAATTGCATGTTCAGTCAGGCATAATTAGATAATATCCTAAGTGTGATGTTATTTTTATGATATTGATTTAATTGTGTGACATTAATTTTTGATGGGAGTAGGATTGCCATATTGGCTTTTATATATATAGTTTCAATAAATTATTTGTCCATCTCAGATATTTAGTGTGCCCCTCCTTGATTTTCATTGTGGATGGAAAACAAGCTACATTTACATAGAAGTTTATACACCTTCAAAAAATTATATATACAAAACTGAAAGGTGGCATGAAGCAGGATGTGCTCAACCCAAAAATGCAGTTGTGCATATATATACACGGGAGTAGATCCTGCACTTGTGGCCTGTTGCTAATGGCGATCCCTTTGCAGTCCGCTGCGGGCATCCTCCACCGTGTGCATTTTTGCTGGGAATCGTCATTAGCAACAGGCCACAGGTGCAGGATCTGCTCCCCTGTATATATATGCACAACTGCATTTTTGGGTTGAGCACATGCTGCTTCATGCCACCTTTAAGTTGTTTTGGGAAAAATAGGGGGCCTTATTTCTACTGAGGGCTCTGTGAGGGTATTATTAATACTGGAGGACTCTTCTACTAATGGGGACACTCTTGGGGAGCGTTATCACGGTTGGGGGTACGGTAGAGGGCAGTATTACTAGTAGGGACACTCTTGGGGAGCATTATCACTGTTGGGGGCACTGTAGGGGGCAGTATTACTAATGAGGGCATTCTAGAAGGGAATTACTATTGGTGGGACTATAAGGAGCACTATTACTATGGGGCACTCATTTTTCTTCAGGATAGTAGTTGAGTGTACCTGGGGGCACAGCGAGCAGCAGGATAACACTGTGGAGACTCCAGGTTGGGGGGTGATGACAGAATAGTAATGAAGCTAAGATGTCTGTGTGTCACACTCTGCAGAGATGAGGCGTGGCTGAGAGAAGTTGTATGGACCAAATAGAGAAGATGATGACAGAGAAGATCTACATCGGAAAAGACGTCACCTGGAGGCACTGGATGTGACTGTATGTGCTGCTGTATAGCAAGTACAGCAAAATGTGGTGTGTGGAGGGAAGCCCCCCACTTAGAGAATTGAGCCATATTCATTGGGGCTTGGGCCCCGGATCTTTTTTGACCCTAGCAACGCCCCTGCTCCAAAGACATACTGGTAGGGAACTTAGATTGTGAGCCCCATTGGGGACAGTTGGATGTTAATGTCTGTAAAGCGCTGCGGAATATAGTACCGCTATATAAGTGCATAAAATAATAAACCATACATTACAATTTACAACCATAAGGCTCAACATATTATAATTCACTACATGATTAATTCCTTTTTACTATTCCAACATTAACCATAGAATAATGTCTAATATCATTTTCTTATTTTCTGTCATCATAGTCTCTGCTTGTTTTCCCGTTTTAGAATTAAAGGGATTCTAAATTTCAACTTTCAGACCCTTCTGTGACACCTTCGGTAAGTGAGGACAGATTTTCCATGACCATTACAATACATGAAAAGGCATTGTTTAGCAAACATGTTTTGCCATTTGCGAGTACAAGGTCCCTCCTTTTCACCCAAATTTTGCATAATCAATTAATTTTATTCTTAGCTAACCTAAAGTACAAGCAGCACATTTGGTAAAGCCATTGAGATGACACATGTTCTATTGTACAACCTCATTTAGAACTAGATGGCAGCAATGCATCTAAAAAAAAAGTTGGAACATGGCCATGTAAGCCATTGTGTAGCATGTAAATCACTGAAAATAAGTGCACCACAAGGATAAGCACCTGACAACACTGGCTAATCTCTCAAGTAGATGTTAAAAGCTGAGCCATTCGCCAATATCTCCCAGTCAGGAACATATTGGAGCCCCTCATGTACCACGTCATTGTGTAGCATGCCCCCTTCTTTCAACAATAGCTTGGAAATGTCTGGGAAGTGAAGAGACCAATTGTTGGAGTTTTTTTTTTTATGTTGTGCCTATCTTGTGTTATGTAGGATTTTAGTTGCTCAACCGTCCTGAGTCTTCTTTTGCCAGATTTTTCATTTCATGATGCGCCAAATGTTTTCTGTTGGTGAAAGGTCAGGACTACAGGCAGGCCAGTTTAGCAACCGGACTCGTCTTTTGAGAAGCCATGCTGTTGTGATGGATGCAGTATGTAGTTAAATATTGTCTTGCTGAAATATGCAAGGCCTTCCCTGAAAGAGACGTCTGGATGGGAGCATAAAACCTCTATATACTGTTCAGCATTGATAGTGCATCTCCAGATGTGTAAGCTGCCCACTCCATAGGCGCTAATGCAAACACATACAATCAAAGATGTAGGTGTCACAGTAGGTAGGTAAGCAAGGAAATAACCAAACACAGGAAAACAAACAGAACAAATTACTAGGCCCAAAAGCTAGGGAGAAAAGGGTCACCTCCTAGCGATCCCTAAAAGCTTTCCCTAAACTGCTGTGCCCATGTGCATACCCTAATGATGGATATGCACATGTCCTCGTGCCTATATCTGTACACCCTGGGCAAATCCTAAGCAGTAGGGAAAAGGGAAGAGGCAACCTGCTTCTTCAAACTTGGACAAAGCAAGCGTCTCCCTAGAGGCCTAGATAAAAGACACAAGAAGAAATAACAGAGAGGACTTATCTAGAGCAGAGCTGGAGCAGCCGATCCACCACACATCCAGAGCTCACAGGAAAGGACAGGCTACTGGGAGAAGGAGGGATAAATAGCCTTACTAACAACCAAACCCAGTGCACCTGAAGGAAGGTGGATCCAGCTCAAACCCAAACAAACAAAGAAGTCAGACATGTGCAGCCAGTCTGACAGACCTCCGCACATTCACAGGGCAGGACGTGACAGCAGGCTTTTGAAATGTGCGCTGATAATAAGCTGGATGGTCCCTCTCCTCAGAACAGGGCATCCATGGTTTCCACAAAGAATTACAAATTTTGATTTATCCAACCACAAAATGGTTTTCCATTTTACCTCATTCCAGTTCAAAAGAGCTTTGGCCCAAATAAGACAGCAGTGTTTCTGGATTGTGCTGACATATGGCTTCTTCTTTGCATAAGGACTCATGCACATGCTGATTAGATGCAGACCCATTCATTTCAATGGGTCCGCGAAAAATGCGGACAGCACACCATGTGCTGTCCGCATCAGTATGTCCATTCTGTGGCCTCGCAAAAAAAATAGAACGTGTCCTATATTTTTCTAGTTTGCGGACAAGGATAGGCATTATTACAATGGATCCGCAACGGATCGTTCAGACGTCATCCGTTGTTTTTTTTGCGGATCCACAATTTGCAGACCGCAAAACACATACGGTCGTGTGTATGAGGCCTAATGCAGCTTTAACTTGGATTTGTGGATTGCACAGTGACCTGTGTTCACAGACAATGATTTTTAAAAGTGTTCCTGAGCCCATGAGGTGATTTCCAGTACAAATCGTGCCTGTTTTAATGCCGTTCCCCATGAGGGCTCATAGATCACAAGCATCCAATATTGACTGTTTGCCTTTTCTCTTGTGAACATGGATTTCTCCAGATTTCTCCAGATTCCCAGAATCTTTTGATGATATTATGAACTGTAGATGATGATATATTCAAAGTGTTAGCAATTTTACTTTGAGGAACATTTTTTAAACATTTTTTAAAATAGTTCCACCAATTTTAGATGCTGTTTCAACAGATTGGTGAACCTCTGACCATCTTTGCTTCTGAGAGACTCACATGCTCTTTTTATACTTTTTATACTTTCAGTCATGTGACTTAGTAGCACATTTCTATTCCAGCTGTTTATTTTTATTAGTACCACTTACTTGTGCAGCCTTTTTTTTGCCCTGTTTTTTTATATGCATTGTTGCCATCAAGTTTTAAATGAGTTAATTTTTTAATGAAATGGAAAAATGTTTCACTTTCAACATTCAATATGTGCTGTATGATTTTTTGTGAATAAAATACAGGTCTATAAGATTTGTAAATCATTGAATTCTGTTTGTATTTACATTTATTTACATTTTACATGGCGTCCCAACTTTTTGGGAATTGGGGTTGATCCCTAATCTTGAGCATCATTGTCATCAAGTACCTTTGCATACCCTGTTCCGGAGATCCTACCTCCCAATTTGTCATTGTTATATTAAAAAGAGTATCAGATCATGGCACAAGGAAGGTGAGAAACATTCCCTAAGGATTCTTACATGTGCCATGATTTCATTCTAATTTGGTTAAAAAAGACTTATGGAAAAGCAGATCTACAAACATGGTGCATACGGGACTTTTGCAGCCTTGTGTACAGGTTAAAGGGTGGCAAGAAATGTCAGATGAAACTGATTTATTTTTTATTTTATTTTCTGGGGAGGGGGGGGGCGGAGGCGGGGAAACACTCATTACATTTTAAGTTCTTAACCAAGGTGGGGGGGGGGAATCCATTTACAATTAGAGAGTAGCTGTATGGAAACAAATACATTAGAAGTTTTAAACATGAGCCAAAGAGAGGTTACATTCCATTCCTTCTTATTGTTCTTGAAGCTGACTGACTGGAATGTGGAGTTTAAGATAATCTTTGTGTCTTCACTGAAGGCGGTATGGAGTTCTAGTTAGATGCTATGGTCAGTAGCCCACTACTGATTTGACCTACAGCCATAAATTAAGGATACTAAACCATAAGAAAATATCATGGTGGGTTATAGTAGTAGTTGGTGCAACCTGTATTCACATACACATACTATTGATGAACAGGTAAAGTTTCAGACAATCAGGTCAATTAAGTCATATTGAATGAATACTTATTACCCAATAGATTTGCCGTTAAAGCGGTTGTCCAGTTGTAGAGCGGAACCTGGACATATCCCCTTCTTCACCCAGGCAGACCCTCTGATATGAGCATCGGAGCAAGGGCTTTTTCATTAGATCCGGTGATGTACTGGGTGTCTGCTAGGCGGAGGTTTCAGCCTAGCAGTGAGCCTGTTGATGTCACCGTTGCTAAAGATTGGGCTTTAGCGTTGCCCTAGCCTGTAAAATGGGTAGGGCAGCGCTAAAGCCTGCCCATTAGTGCCAATGATATCACCAGGAACACTGCTAGACGGAAGCAGTGTAAAAATATAAACAAACAGCCCTTGCCCTGTGCGATACAGACTATATGATGTCAACGATCCTCCTGTCTAGTGTTGAGCGCGAATATTCGAATTGCAAATTTTATCGCGAATATCACCACTTTGAGAATTCGCGAATATTTAGAATATAGTGCTATATATTTGTATTTGCAAATAGTGTTGATTGCGAATATTCTAATCGTGAATTTATTGCGAATTTATCTCGAATATCGGCACTTAGCAACATCCCTAGCAACCAATAGGAAAGTTACCTATCCCTTAGTGTTGATCGCGAATATTCTAATCGTGAATTTTTATCGCAAATATATTACATTGCCGATTTGTACAATCAAGTAAATAATGACTGGAGATCACGAATTCTCGAATTTATGGCGACTATTCGGCCAAAAATTAGCAAAATATCGTGAATTTGAATATTGCCTATGCCGCTCATCACTACTCCTGTCACTGTGTAAACAAGTGAGACTACAGGTTGCCATTCTAGCCAGCCTGCCTGAGGACCTAGTTCTTTCCAGCTACTCCCCCCACTGAGACGATTGGGTGTCCTGGCCAGTGTCACCTTCATCATCATCATTCTCTTATTCCTGTACCTTCAACACTGACTCCTCCTCCTTCCCCAAGTGGAGTATTTTATTGTGGGTCCCCAACAGCTACAGGGCAGACAGCAAGATGCATTAGCTGTTCTACTTCCTCCTTCGTCACCTGTTGCATGACCATCAGTGTTTCTTTAAAAATACATTTGAGGGGGATAAGGTACAACTGCAATATGAATGGTATGAGCTGCCACTGCCTGACCTCGAAACAACACATGCTCCCTGCTGAGGCAGTCTGGTGCATTACCAAATCGTTCACGGTTTCCAGCTGTTCATACAGATGCTCAAGCATTTGCAATTTTGAATTCCAGCAATTTGGAACATCGTGGATTATGGGGTATAGCTGGTATATTCTGTGTATGTATTATACTCTGACCCTGCAAGTCCAGCAGACAGTTTCTGTGCCCTGCTTCTGTTGGAGACCGGACTGTGTCCATGAAGTGGGAGATGGAGGATCCGGATAAGTGACCTTCACATGTTGCTGGTCTGCTGCCTCTCTTTTTTACTGCCGCAAAAAATACTGACCCAGTGGCCGCACAGTGAGAATCGCAGAGTGGACCTGAATGAGACTAATATCATGTTATCGCTCACAGATAATTTTGTGCATTACCCTGTGTATTGGTGTACTGATGACGCGTAAGCTGGTTCTAATAAATTCAACAATCCCCCAAAAAGAAAATTGAAACTGTGTGGAGACAGAAATAAATGGAAAAGGATGACTGAATCCTGATGCCTAATATAAAGTTATTATTCACAGATAATTGTGTGTGCTACCATGTATATTGGTGTACTGAACACATATATGTTGGTTTAATAAATTCAACAACCCAAAAAAATTTATTAAACCATGTGGAGACAGAAATAAATGGAAACGGATGATTGAGGCCTGACGCCTAATATCACATTATCACTCACAGATAATTTTGTGCACTACCCTATGTATTGGTGTACTGATCACGTATGCTGTTTTTTATTAAACTGAGCAAAACCCCAAAAAATTGCAACCGGGTGGAGACAGAAATAAACGGAAAAGGATGATTAATGCTTGATGCTCATAATCATGTTATTGCTCACAGATAACTTTTTGCCCTCTGTATTGGTGTAGTGATCACATATATGTTGGTTTAATAAATTCAATAACCCCCCAAAAATTGCAACCATGCAGAGACATGTCCCCAATGCCTGGGCACCTCATGTAGATTATACTTACCCCGCACCCCAGCACCCACGTTGCTCCAAATCCCCGCATGGCCTCCACTGTATCTCCCGTGCAGATCAAAACATCCGCCGACAGGGGGAGCAGCCAATAGCAGGATGTAACAGGGAAAAGCCTCCCTAGCATCACGGGTGATGGTGGAGATGCAGCGGCAGCCGTGCAGGGATTTTGAGTGACGGGGGTGCTGGGGAGTGGGGTAAGTATAATTTATATGAGGGGCCCAGGCATTAGGGGACATGTGTTAGACTTTTAATAACCCCTTTAACTATGAGAGATGCCCTGACATGGAGTTCGGACTAGTGTTTCAGGTGTTTTCATTGAGATTTAAAATGCTACACCTAAGGTAGAACATGTGTTGTTTAGTTTTGCACTTATTCCACCCCCTACCCTACCCCAAAAAAGGATTTCTGTTGAAATGGGGAAAAAATTAAAGTAATGTCCTTGCAGGTAGCTGCTTTTGCAGTAACTGCAATTCTGCTTGGACGCAAAGCCAGCCTCAGCTCCTCCCTTCTTATTCCCTAGCTGACAGCTTTCCCTGCCTGTCCCTATTATACACTTACAATTATTATTCTTTCTAATTCTAGCTTTTTCCTTCACTGTCTCTGGAAGTAGAATACAGGCTTGATTGTGATTTTTTTTATTATCCCTGACTCTGCCAGACACTATAAGACTCAACCACCATTCTACTAGGTTACCTCCCTACCTACTGCAGCATTATTTGGCTCATCTAGGCTGCTTGTCAGCCTGTGAGACAATCAGAGCAAGCCCTCCACCCACTTCTTCTCAGGGTTATGCAAGCACTTTGCTTCTTCTTCTTCTTCATTAGTGCTTTTTTTCCCGCCGACATATGCAGTAAGATGGTGCTACTAGATTCGTCCAAAAAGAACCTGAAAAGGTTTGGGTTCGTCTGTCATCTGAAAAATTGCAAACTGGTTTGCTCATCTTTAATGTCACCCAAAGGACATAAGGCACATCCAACCAATAGGTATTAGGGAGATTGGTACTAGATCACTAGACACAAGAGACTGATGGCAATAAGCCACGGGACTCACAACAGTGAAAAGGCTAATGATGGGGGAAAAGGGGCACATTATTGCAAGCTTGCGTAGGGCACCAAACAGACAGAGATGAAGAGTAGTTTTGAGTGAATTGAAGTATCCAAATTTCAGGAAAAATTTGATTTGTCACAAATTTCTTCATGGTAACGGATTAATTTTTCCTAAAATGGTGGCTAAGGCTGGGAACACACCTAAGCGTTTCTGAATCGCGCGTATGATGCGCGTTTTACGCGCGTTTTTGAATGTGCGTTTTTGTAACTAAGAAATCATAGATTCAGTGATTCTCCCCTATTTCAGCATGGTCCATAGGCGCGTTAAAACGCCCAAAAGAAGCTCATGCTGAAGCGACAGTATTTAGCGTATAGCAGCTGCTCAAACGCGCTGTAAAACGCCCAAATGTGAACCATGCCAATAGGGAAGCATGGCTTTCCACATGTTGTGCGTTTTACAGCGCGTTTGAACGCGCTGAAAAACGCTTAGGTGTGTACCTAGGGTAAAAGAAAAAAATTATACTCACCTCATCAACTTGATTGCAGAGAGGCTGTCCACTCCCGTCTTCATTGGACCTGTGTTGAGCATGAAGACGTCACCATGTGATCACGTTGACAGCATGACGTCACTGTGTGCAGCCAGATTGATCACGTGGTGAAGTCTTGACTTTCGATGCAGGTCCTTTGGCACGTTTTCTTAAATCAAGACAGGTGCTGACGGCCTTTCTGTGATCAAGTGAATGAGGTGAGTATCATTTTTGTTTTAACTCCGGATTTACCCCTGAGCACCTGAATGTGAGACTCAGATGCCCCATTCAGCGCTGAACGTGGCATCTGAGAGGTTGAATGATGGGGGGGGGAGCAATAACCATTCTCCATCATTAGGCCTGCTCTATACAATGAAAAGCGATTTGTGAAGAAGTAATTCGTAACGAACTGAATTTCTTGACGAAGCAGCCAAAGCAAATTTTTCAAAACTTTGCTCATTTCTAATGAAGAGTGCAAAGTGAAGACAGAACAAAGACAAAATTGTTGTATGTGTTCCCATTTGATCTTGAGCTTGCAATGAATAGGTCTCTCCTAACGATCCTTTTGTCAGTGCCCAGGCATTTGTAAGGACAAAAAAGCTAATTATGAACTGATGCTTATCCACATGGAAAAAAACAAACGTTGCTCGCTGACAATATAGCACTAACAAAAATACAGGCTGCAGTGCACTATTGGTTGTCAGTCTTTGGGTAAAATGAAAACCAATATTTTGCACCCTGAGCCAGAAAACAGTAGGATCCACTCCTGGTTTTGACTATAAAAATGAATCAAAAACTGCAACTAAGTTCTCGGTAAAGAGCCTGTCCTTTTCCACATAATATGTCACATACATTTTCGTAATGAGGGCAATGCACTATAGTCAATATTTTCTTCCCTATATTACAAGTGAGCTGAGGACAAACCTATATCACATGGGTGTATTTGGGCACAAGTTGGTTAAACTAATAGCATTAAAGGGAAGAGAAAAGAAGGTTATTTACAGAAGTCTGGGTTTTTGTATAAGTTACAATATTTTTGTATGTTCTCCATAAATGTGTATGCAGAACTGTGACAAACAGATGTTGTAACCTCAGTAAACTCTGGTTTGCTACTGGTTTATAAGGAGGGTGTGTAGACTGCGGAGGGGGGGATAATGGGTGTTGACTTGGAGACCATCCACAGTAAAGCTTCATGAAAGGGATTCAATAAAAGTTGAAGAATTTGGAAACTGGCGAATGTTGCAATCATGCGTGAGGTTGCTGATCATGAGGCTATCACCTCATATGACAGAACGATGGGCAAATTTCAGCTACAAGAGCAAAACACATGAATGCAACTTTTAGACAATTTAAAAAAGAATTTAAAAAAAAATGCTACCCGTATAATATGCAAAGTACTTATAGATCCAGGAAAGGTGATATTTTATAGAGGCACAAGCATCAAATGAAACACTCTGTTGAGATATATGAACTGGAAGAAAGCAGAAAACAGCTGGTTGCCTCTGGTATATGATCTAAGCAGATCCATTACTAGCTGCATATAAAAAGGAGTGACCCCTCACATTATAAATCTGTTCTCGATGTAAGTACCTGCATAAGATATATCCCAGAGAGATGAATTGATAGGGACATGGTCGGAAGCCACAGTGCAAAAGAAGGCCTTTAAATGTATATATATATATTTATTTTTTTTTAATAACTTGCAGGCAGCTCAAGAGGTTTGAGAAACTTCTTAAAAAAATGGTTAGCTAAATCATATTAATATTGTTTATAGTAACACCCAGACCCAAATTATGATTTTTTTTTTGCATTCATTTATTCATGGAATAGTTATTATATCATCACCTGCTGATTCTGTTTAATAGCCTTTACTTGGTCTGCTTCATTAAATCGGG
>JAKVIS010001267.1:0-37278 GCA_033119425.1 Bufotes viridis
CTACATTCCCCTTGAGATCGTTACCTTGTTTGGGGGAAGAGGCTTGCGTATCACAATGAAGCGATCACCTCTACGAGTGTGTTGGCAATGTTGGCACAACCCAGATAACTGCTTCATTGTGATCAGACCAAAAGCGATCGGCTGGATAATTTTTCATAGAAAAAACATAAATTTTCTTTGCGATATATAAAAAATTTTTTTTCAAGTTGTATGGGTTTCTAATACATAACATAAAAAAAATCATAATTTAGTCTCTTAATAGTTTATTAGAAATAATGCAGACAATTAAAAAATCCCCATCAATTCCAATACAACTTAGGCTTTTCACCCGATTAAAAAAATAAAACAAACAAAACAGTATAGTGTATTAACATTGTTACGATTTCCTTTTTAATATATAATTTGAGTCTGTGACAGTTCAAATACAATTTGGTCTAAATGTACAGACTGATGAGAGAAACATTGTACAGCTGTCTACACTCTTCCCAGGTGGAAATGCAAAGGGTCAGACCTTTTGTACAGGACTCATGGTTACAAATAGGACAGTCTCATAACCTCACTTTGTATCCAGAAAACCCTTCGCAACTACTGAAGGAAATCCGTGACTTAAAGTCTACTGGGTTTTACTAGGAACATATGTAACTAATAATAGGGGTGTATCTTGTTGTCAGTGTTAAAATGAACTGCAATTCCCTTATATCAAATGAAAAAATTGTATCTATAAAGAGTTTCAGATTTGGTTTCTGTAGATCAAGCACTTTTTCAGTGACAATGGAAGAACTACAGAACGAATTCCCTTGGCAGAGCAAGTACAGAGCTCAGAACAGTATAGCTGGATACTCAATGTACTTCAGAGTAACAAAATTATTATTTTATGATGTCGTAATGGTTCTCTCTGTAGTGCCCCAAATTAGAAGGAAGCGGACAGAGCAAGCTTTTCTTCAGTATCACCCTATGCAAGGATTCAATTCAATTCAATCTCCTGAACGTGCGCACGAGCTCAGTTATCACTACAACAAGATTGACGCACACACAGATTATTCCAATTTCTGCAATCGGTTTGTCAACTTTTGACAACTCAATGCTGTTGTCTAAAATCCATTCAGTACACATCCCCTCATAGGGGACGTAACAGGGATTAAACTGATAAGAATAGAACTAGTTAACACACCACTCATATAGGGTTGCACAGTACATTGCATGGCGCATGCGCAGTGACCCAAATTGGAAGTAGGAGGAACGACCAAGCTTCTTTTTCCATCTCCCGATTCCTAAAATCTATTCGTTGTAACAGGGATTAAACTGATAAGAATAGTACTAGCTAACACACTACTCGTATAGGGTTGCACAGTACATTGCACGGCGCACGCGCAGTGCCCCAAATTGGAAGTAAGAGGAAGAACCAAGCTTCTTTTTCCATCTCCCGGTTCCTAAAATCTATTCGATACACGTCCCCTTATAGGGGACGTAACGGGGATTAAACTGATAGAAATAGTACTACTGAATAATGAACACACCACTCATATAGGGTGGCACAGTATATTGCGCGAGGAAGAGACCTTCAATGACGTCAGTGAGGACAAGGAACGAGACATGGCTAGCTTGGTATCCAACCCTGTGCAAATGGGGAGTTTGCAGTTGTGCGTTAAACAGGAAGTTTGGTCTGTCACAGTTAGGTGTGTCACTGTGAAGCGGGTGTAACTCTTGCACTACTTGATCGATACAACATCATAACTCATCGTTTACACACTGGATGTTTTAAAGCACGTTTTTCCAAACAATTTAGGATTGTTAGGTGATTTATGCCCTTTATGGATTAAAACCCGACTCTGCATCCACTACGTAATTTTCCATGAGAGTTTTGCCATGGATCCCCCTCTGGCATGCCACAGTCCAGGTGTTAGTCCCCCTGAAACAACTTTTCCATAACTATTGTGGACAGAAAGAGTCCCTGTGGGTTTTAAAATTCGCCTGCCTATTGAAGTCTATGGCGGTTCGTCCGATTTGCCTGTTCACGAACATTTGCGTAAATTCGAATTCACCATCCGCGAACTGAAAATTTTATGTTTGCGACATCACTAGTGTTGAATTCCTCTGAGATCCATGCCTTCATTTTTAGAAATATAAGGTAGTCCACACTGTGGTCAGCTAGGCGAGTGCGCTTATTGGTCACGATCCCCCCCCCCTGCTGCGCTGAACGTCCTTTGGGACAGGACACTCGACGAGGGGCAAGCCAAGAGTTCCATGGCAAATTGTGCCAGCTCTGGCCACAGGTCAAGCCTTCACACCCAGTAGTCAAGGGGTTCCTCGCTTCTCAGAGCATCCACATCGGCTGTTAACCCGATGTAGTTGGACACCTGTCAGTCTATGTGTTCCCTGAGGCTGGATCCGGGGGAGGCTCTCGATAGGTTGACTGCAAGAATGGCCCCAGAGGGTGGTAGTTTATGTATATGTGTATGTATGTCTGTCATTCGTTTCACTGCTACCATATATGCTTTTAGAAATTATTTGAAGTAAAAGTTATGTTTGGAATTGAGTTGACTGCAAGAATGATCTCATATCCGAAGTGATCAACATATCTTCAAACCACCCTCTTTGCAGGCTCGGTAGGATTGGTACCTGCACCTATTTCACTGTGGCTGGAAATTCTTCTGCCAGTGCCCACAACAGCAGAATGCAGCATCTCTCCTAACCAGGCCTGGAAATGCTGCATTCTGACAGCCCGCTTTGATGCTGGTAACATGTCCACCAATTTGTGTTTGTAACGAGGGTCTAAGTACTTTGCCACGCAGTGCAGGTCCTTGCCCTGTATGCTTTTATACAGGGGTCCCTCTTCAAACACTGGAGTATGAAGGCCCCCCATTTGCGCTAAATTAGAAGTGGTGGAGCACCCTGGCTCCTGCGCATCGCCCAGGGAATTCATTCAGCATTGCGACTTCCTCATCTTGCAGCCCCTGCTCCTCGATGGCTTGATCAATGACAGGACGCAATTCACGCGCCACAAAGAAGGTGTAAGGTACAATGTCACTGATTGCACCCCCTGGCTGCGACTGACCAGTTTGGTAATCTCATCAAATGGCCGCAGAAGTCTGCATGCATCGCGCATGAGCAGCCACTGGCGCGGTGAAAAGAAACCAAGCTTCCCAGAACCTGTACTGCCGCAGAGTTCATACAGGTCGTCATTAACAGCACGTTTCTGCTGGAGCAGCCTATCAAGCATATACAAGGTGGAGTTCCAGTGCGTCGGGCAGTCACAAATTAGACATCTGATGGGCAAGTAGTGTCACCGCTGAACGTCAGCAAGGCAAGCCATGGCCGTGTAAGATCTTCGAAAATAGACAGAGATTTTTCTGGCCTGTCTCAAGACGCCCTGGACCCTGGGGTATTTGGCAACGAATCGCTGAACGATTAAGTTTAGGACGTGTGCTATGCATGGCACGTGTGTCATTTTGCCCTGTTTCGGAGAGCTCAGCAGATTGGCACTGTTGTTGAACACCACTTTACCAACTGTCAAATTGAGCGGGGTAAGCCACTGATCGGCCTGTGACCACAGAGCTGAAAGCAGTGCAGGACCAGTGTGGCTCTTGGCTTCCAGGCACAACATCCGCAGCACAACATGGCAATGTCTCAACTGGCACATCGATTTGGTTCTGGGGAGATTGGGGGTGCAGTGGAAGAGGCAGTAGCACTGGAAAAAGAGGAGTTGGTCGTGGAGGAAAAGAATAGGCAGGCCTGCATGCAATCCTTGGCGGTAACACCAAATCCACACGGGTGCCACGGGTTATATGTTTGATGGCAGTTAGAAGTTTCACCCAGTGGACAGTAAGAGTTATGTACCTTCCCTGCCCATGTTTGCTAGACCATGTGTCTGATCAGATGTATCTTGTCACCGACACTGTGTTTCAGAGATATTAACTTGCAGCTGAACGTGGCCATTAGAGATAAGCGAATTTATTTGTGACTAATAACATTTGCTGGCTGCAGAGAGCCTTTATAGTGGTGTAGAACACTGTGCCTTGCAGTAACACGCATAGGGAGTCTGCTGTAGTAGTGAAATAATACTGTGAGTCCGTATGACAAGCAGATGATTCTTAGAATCACTGCACACTTCACCTATTTGGGCAGTCACTGGGCCAAAACTGACCAAATAACTCAAGTATGAAATCAGCCTTACAGGTCGATGTTGGCGCCAAGAAGAAACGCACTCCTCTTACACTGTTGTCAGTAGATTTCACAAATATGTCTACAGAACCTGTTCTATTAAGCGCTTATACAAGTAGAGCCCCCAACACAGAGTGGAGAGGGTGTCAGCAGTGAGTTTGTGTTGAAGTCACACATTATTTTGCCCTTCCTCTGATCTGTCAGAACAATAATCCACGAAAAAACGGATCCTGTCTATGGAGCATACACCTTAACTTGGTCAGCATTTGCTCAATAAGCCATCAGTATTGCTAATGCCAATAAAAACAGGAGTGGATCTAAAACAGAGATGACACGTGAATTGAATATTTGCATGTCTTCTGTGTTTTGTACCCATTCTCATGGGACCATACAGGCCTTACAGATGTTACACAGACAGGATCTGTTGTGTGTCTCATTTTTCTTCTGACAGATCAGAAGAAAGGTCAAATGAATGATGATGTCAGCCAGGCCGAAAGCCAAAGTAGTGGCCAAGTCATGAAGTGGGGAGGGTGGGAACAGCATGAGAAATCCACAGAGTGGCCCAATGACAAAGTCTGGAGGTGTTGGCAGCATCAGGGGGCCACCGAGTGGCACAGTGACAGTGTGGAGCTGGCAGCAGTATGAGGAGGCCACAGAGTGGCACAATCACAGTATGTAGTTGGCAGCAGTATGAGGAGGCCACCGAGTGGCCATAGTGTGGACTTGGCAGCATCAGTAGGCCTCAGATGGGCAAAGTAACATAGTGTGGATTTGGCAGCAGCATGATACATGAAAGTAGACATGGCAGCATGAGTAGGCCACAGAGTGGCAAAATTACAGTCTGGAGGTGGCGGCAGCATCAGGAGGCCACAGAGTTGCAAGGTAACATACTGTGGAGGTGGGTGTCCATACCAGTACCTGCTGAAGATGGTGGGTGAAAGAAGGAGCACTTGGCATCAGATTTGTTTTATCAGGCAGGTAACAGCATCAGAATAGTAGCTGAGGTAGGTAGCCAGAAGAAACCGGACTCTTGTCAAAATGTTGGGGTGGCACCATGAATGATCTAGTCTGATGCATCATGCATTAGTGTGTGGAAACCATTTATAGCTATAGCTGGGGGATTTTAGTTAGTGTGTCTGATGTTAATGAAGAGATGAGTAAGTTAATGGAGGAGGTGGAAATTTCACCGAAATAATTCACAAAAGATTTTACCGCATATAAGTGCAGCGCTTAACACAGAATACAAGATTTTTTTCCAATGAAATAATTCAAAAAAAGATTTTACCGCACATAACTGCAGCGCTGATTGCCGACTATCTTTTTCTACTGATATATGTCTCTAAAGGCTTTTCAACAGAGGACAATAGGCTGTCAGTTTCAAAAAACCAACGGCGCCTGAGGCGGAGTGATCTGAAGTGAACAGGATGTGGCAGAGGAAGTAGTTCCATGCTGGTGGAGTGAGACACGGTCCTCGTGCGGTTTCTGTGCTGCCGGAAAGTCCCTGTAGTGTCCAGTAAGCAATACCACAGATAGAGGCGGGCTGGTGTGAATTAGTTCACATTTTTGTGCAGGGTTAGTGCATAGTGTATTCACCTCTATTGGTGCACCGCTCTTATGGACATCGTCATGTAATTGCGCAGTTTGTGAAATGTAAATATGAAATTTCACCACAACATAATTTGTTCCATGCTGAAAAAAAGAATTTCCCACATACAGTATAACTGCAACAGTGAATGCTGAATATATTTTTATTTTTCTACTACTATACGTCAAAGGTTTTTCAAAGATATAAGTGCACCAGCGAATGGCGAATGTATATATTTTTTTCTACTGCAATACGCCAGTAAAGGCTTTGCCAGATATAACTGCAACACTGTACTGAGAATATATTTTTCTTGTAGTACTGAAATATAGCCCTATATGCTTTCAACAGAAATAACTGCAACAGTACAGTGCGTATATATTTTTATTTTTTAAATAAAATAAGCTTTCAACAGAAATCACTGCAACACTGCAGTGTGTGTGTGTGTATGTGTATATATATATATATATATATATATATATTTATATATATTTCTTGCAGCACTGAAATACGACCCTATATGCCTTTACCCTTTAACAGAAATGACTGCAAATAATTTTAGCATAAATAACAGCAAAACTGACCTGTGTATATATTTATCTTTTTCCACAGATAAAAGCCACTACAGGCTTTTCAACATAGCACTTGCATCCCAATAACTAATTGCTGGAATGACAGAGCTGTATTATGAGACTATCTGGATCCCCAAGTAATGTTTCAATGCACTTCTAAATTCCACTTCATCAGCTTTGATTCGCTCATCTCTAGTGGCCATATAGCTCAGGGATGTCCTTCTGGTTTTTGCATTCTGTGCACTGCAAGTTCTGCCTGCTTCTCCTTCTTCACCTCCCTCACTGCTGCTCCGTCTCTCCCGCTGAACTCTCCTCCTCTTCCTCTCTTGTGGACATCCACGTGATGTCCATCAACACGTCATCATCGTCGCCTTCACCAGAACTGACATTAGAGATCTCCGAGTAGGCAGCAAAAGCGGGGACCTCCCTCCTTGGGCTGATCTGGGTACTGTCGTCAGACCGCTGGGTGGCAGCCGTTGCTATCTCCTCTTCCTGGTCCGATGCCAAGAATGGCTGTGCATCGGTAAGGTCTGGCAATGGATGGTAAAATAACTCTGACTCGAGTGGAGGGGCTATGGTGGTGGTGGCGGTGGTGCTGGTGTCTTTGGGGGTGCACACAGCAGATAGTGAGAAGGGTGCAGATACAGAGGATGAGGAGGGTGCAGCATCGGAAGGCTGAGTGAGCCTCTCAACCAACTCTGTTGCACCCTTTGAAGTAATCGCACGTTCCTTCTCCAACTTCCCGCCTGGTGCACCTGCCTGACCCCTACCACCCTTGCGTAACGCACTGGCGGATCCAGGGGGGGCGGTAACGGGGCAATTGCCCCCCCAGCCCTCCCTCCGAGAATGTGGGTAGCAATGGCGGCAGCGGCAGGGAATAGAGAGATGAGCACTTCCACTTTGGAAGCATTCATCTCCATAGCCATCTGTATCGCCGTCCTAAGGAAAGCGATACAGATGGCTGTGCTGTGGGGCAGGGGATGGAGGCGTCTCCCTCCCCATTCCTCTGATAGGCTGCTGGCACAAGGCCCGCAGCCTATCAGAGGTTGGCGCAGGCGGCGGGATGACGTCATCGCGCCACCTGAGCCGTACAGCGCGGGACACAGGCTGGAAGAGGCCTTCATCGCATCGCTGCCATGGAGGTAAGTATGTGTTTTTTTTTTTTTTTTTAATAAGACACTGGCACATGATGGGGGGGGAAGCACTTGTTCACTTGTTACTGGGACATGATAAGGGGGGGGAGAGGCATGTGTTCACTTGTTACTGGGACATGATGAGGGGGGGGAGATGCACTTGTTACTGGGACATGATGGGGGAGGCACTTGTTACTGGGACATAATGAGGGGCGGGGAGGCACGTGTTACTGGGACATGATGAGGAGGGGGCACTTGTTACTGGGACATGATGAGGGGAGGAGAAGCACCTGTTACTAGGACATAATGAGGGGGCGGGGAGGCACGTGTTACTGGGACATGATGGGGGGCACTTGTTACTGGCACACGATGGGGGGGAGGCACTTGTTACTGGCACATGATGGGGTGGGGGGAGAGTCATTGGTTACTGGGACATGATGGGGGGGGAAAGGCACTTGTTACTGCCACATGATTGGGGGGCATCTATGGGGGCACTTTTTATTGGCACATTATTGGGGGTACTGTTGGGGACCACAGCGGTACAGTATTGGGGGTAGTAGGATGTTTTGTCCAGAAGATGGAAAATTAGTAAACTAATTTTTATTTTATTTTGTCAAACTGCAGAGATGAAAAATGGTGGTCTTTTCTCAAGGTCTGAAACAAGAAGATGAGGAAAGAGAACATCTACATCAAAGGAGAAGTCACTGTATGTAAGAGGTATGGGGCGCTGTATCACCCTGTATTTCTGTAGTGATGGGAGCAGGGGTGTAACGATCGTGGTAAGTGCCCCTTCCGAGACCAGGCTCTGGATCCGCCACTGGCGGAACGGCCTGCCTCTTTCTCTGCCCAGTGAGGTAGCTAGAAATGGCTGGACCCCATAGCAAAAATAATGCATGCCCCCCCCCCTTCCTGAATCTCCCACCCCCACATACCTATTGGACCTCCCACCTCTTCCAGAGCTCCCACCCAAACACCCCTCCAGAACCTCCCACCCCAAAATCCCAAAACCCCTCCATAGATCTCCCTAAGTGTCAGCCACAGATCCCCCTAAGTGTCAGCCACAGATCTCCCTAAGTGTCAGCCACAGATCCCCCTAAGTGTCAGCCACAGATCCTCCTCAAGTGTCAGCCACAGATCCCCCTAAGTGTCAGCCACAGATCCCCCTAAGTGTCAGCCACAGATCCCCCTCAAGTGTCAGCCACAGATCCCCCTCAGTGTCAGCCACAGATCCCCCTCAGTGTCAGCCACAGATCCCCCTCAGTGTCAGCCACAGATCCCCCTCAGTGTCAGCCACAGATCCCCCTCAGTGTCAGCCACAGATTCCCCCTCAGTGTCAGCCACAGATCCCCTCAGTGTCAGCCACAGATCCCCCTCAGTGTCAGCCACAGATCCCCCTCAGTGTCAGCCACAGATCCCCCTCAGTGTCAGACACAGATTTCCCCTACAGTGTCAGTCCACAGATCCCCTAAGTGTCACCCACAGATCCCCCTCAGTGTCACCCACAGATCCCCTCAGTGTCACCCACAGATCCCCCTCAGTGTCATCCACAGATTCCCCTTCAGTGTCGGTCACAGATCCCCCTCAGTGTCAGCCACAGATTCCCCCTCAGTGTCGGCCACAGATCCCCCCTAAGTGTCAGCCACAGATACTCCCCTCAGTGTCAGCCACAGATACTCCCTCAGTGTCACCCACAGATCCCCTCAGTGTCATCCACAGATCCCCCTCAGTGTCACCCACAGATTCCCCCTCAGTGTCGGTCACAGATCCCCCCTCAGTGTCAGCCACAGATTCCCCCTCAGTGTCAGCCACAGATTCCCCTCAGTGTCAGCCACAGATTCCCCTCAGTGTCAGCCACAGATTCCCCTCAGTGTCAGCCACAGATCCCCTCAGTGTCACCCACAGATCCCCCCTCAGTGTCACCCACAGATTCCCCTTCAGTGTCGGTCACAGATCCCCCTCAGTGTCAGCCACAGATTCCCCCTCAGTGTCAGCCACAGATTCCCCTCAGTGTCGTCCACAGATCCCCCCTCAGTGTCAGCCACAGATACTCCCCTCAGTGTCAGCCACAGATACTCCCCTCAGTGTCACCCACAGATCCCCCCTCAGTGTCACCCACAGATCCCCCTCAGTGTCATCCACAGATCCCCCCTCAGTGTCACCCACAGATTCCCCCTCAGTGTCGGTCACAGATCCCCCCCCTCAGTGTCAGCCACAGATTCCCCCTCAGTGTCAGCCACAGATTCCCCCTCAGTGTCAGCCACAGATTCCCCCTCAGTGTCAGCCACAGATTCCTCCTCAGTGTCAGCCACAGATTCCCCCTCAGTGTCAGCCACAGATTCCCCCTCAGTGTCGGCCACAGATCCCCCCCCTCAGTGTCGGCCACAGATCCCCCCCCCCCACAGTGTCGGTCACAGATCCTCCCCTCAGTGTCACCCAAAATCCCCCCCCTCAGTGTCATCCACAGATCCCCCTTCATTATCACCCACAAATCCCCCTGTGTCACCCACAGATCCCCCTCAGTGTCCCCACAGATCCCCTCATTATCACTGACAGATCCCCTGTGTCACCCACAGATCCCCTCAGTGTCCCCACAGATCCCCCTCAATATCACCCACAGATCCCCCATAACCTTGTCATCCACAGATCCCCCTCAGTGTCAGCCACAGATCCCCCTCAGTGTCAGCCACAGATCCCCTCAGTGTCATCCACAGATCCCCCTCATTATCACCCACAGATCCCCCTGTGTCACCCACAGATCCTTCCCTCAGTGTCCCCACAGATCCCCCTCAATGTCACCCACAGATCCCCCCATAACCTTGTCATCCACAGATTCCCCCTCAGTGTCACCCACAGATCTCTTCCCCGCCTAGGGTCGCCTCCTACCTAATTTATTCACTGCACTTGCCTCTGAAATTGAAGAGAAGCGCCGTAATCTCGCACAGGACAGGAGCCAAACGTGCCCAGCGAAGACCACCCACTTCACAGGAGCCTACCTGCCCCGTAAGTAGCGGTGCACGGGTTCACGGAGGCAGCTGCTTTAGCAGTCAGTCGATGCGTAATGTTAGGGTAAAATCACCTTCTTAACGGTGTGGCAGTTTTTTGTTAGGCCGCCGGAGGAGGTTAACATGACCATATGTAGAATATGTGAGCAGAAGGTGAAGCGTGGCCATGGTGCCAATGTTGGCACCACGTCCCTGCATCAACATATGCAGCATCACTATAAAGTGGCCTGGGAGAACCGTGGCTCTGATGTGGTGGTCCAGCCTGCTGCAGCAACCGCTGCATCACACAGTGGCATGAACCCTGTTTCAGGCAATCAAGGCTCCACCATCATCCTCTGGTACTGATGCTCCTGCTCCTCGCCCTCCTACTGCACGTTAGTCTTGAGCGCGAATATTTGAATCGCAAATTTTAATCGTGAATATCGCAACTTCGAGAATTCGCGAATATTTAGAATATAGTGCTATATATTTGTATTTGCGAATAGTGTTGATTGCGAATATTCTAATCGCAAATTTACAGCGCCTGTCGGCACTTAGCAACATCCCTAGCAGCCAATAGGAAAGTTGCCTACCCCTTGTGTTGATTGGGAATATATTACATTGCAAAATATCGCAAATTCAAATATTGCCTATGCTGCTCATCACTATTCCCAGTCGGTCATTCCATCAGCAATTGATCACCGCAGTGATTGCCAGGAGACAACAGTATGCGTGCACTCATTCAACGGCGCAGAAGCTGAATGTGCTCCTCAGGGCCGGGCCAACACAGAGGCTGGGGAGGCTCCAGCCTCAGGGAGCAGGCCAGCTCCCCAGCCTCTGGGCGGCAGGCAGGCCACTGACCATCTCGCTGCTGCCGGCCGCGCTGGAGGACGGAGGGAGTAGTGACTGAGGCGCAGGGACGTGCACACATAGGGCTTAAAGGGGGCTTGAGCCCCTGCCCCCTTCTGCCGCTTTAACCCCTTAAGGACACAGGGTTTTTACATTTTTGCGTTTTCGTTTTGCGCTCTATGCCTTCCAAGAGCCATAACTTTTTTATTTTTCCGTTCACATGGCCATATGAGGGCTTATTTTTTGCGGGACAAGTTGTACTTTCCAACGCCATCATTTAATAATGCATACGGTGTAGTGGGAAGCGGGAAAAAAATTCCAAATGGGGTGAAATTGCAAAAAAAAAGCAATTTCACCACAGTTTTACGGGTTTCTAAATTACGACGTTTGATTTGCGATAAAACTGACCATTTAGTTTTATTCTACAGGTCAGTACGAATCCGGCGATACCCAATATGTATAGCTTTTCTTGCGTTTTGATAGTGAAAAAAAATTTTTTTTTTTTTTTGTCGCCATGTTTTGACCGCTATAACGTATCTTAACTTTTAGTTGATACCATTATGGGGTGTTTAGGACTTTTTGATCGCTTTTTATTTAATTTATTTTTGAGGAAATGAAGCGTCCAAAAGCGGCAAATCGGCCATTTGGGCGCTTTTCCGTTTTCTGTTTACCAGTATGGGAAATATATTTTTATATTTTTATACTATGGCGTTTCACACATTGCGACACCCATGATGTGTATTTTTTTTATTATTTTATTTTAATTTTGGGGAAAGGGGGTGATTTAAATTTTTAGGTTTTTATTTATTTTTATTTTTTTTATTTTTTTACACTTTTATATAGATCCCATAGGGACCTATATAAATCAGTTACCTGATTGCTTCTATCATAAACTCCAATACACTTGTATTGGAGTTTATGAGCATTTACTACTTTCCTATGAAGCCCTATTGCTAACAAGGGCTCCATAGGAAATAGTAAGTGATAGCCTCATGCTGAATGAAAGGCTTGAGGCTATCACTTACAGCGCTCCGATTCTCCCGATCACCACTAGGGGAGCCGGAGCGCTGCCGAAGTTTTACTTTCGGTTTAGCGCGTGCAGATGCCGTGATCAGGATTGATCACGGCATCTGCGGGGTTAAATGATCGCGGTCGGCAGCGCTGCCGACCGCGATCATCAGCTGCGGGGGTCAGCTACAGGAATCAGCCGGACCCCCGCAGCGATGGTGCCCGCAGCGGCCAGGAGCGGGCGCCATCTTTAGGGACTGGACACATGACGTACCCATACGTCATGTGTCCTTAAGGAGTTAATGCCCTTTTTTTTTTTTTACTGTCTCCAAGCCAGGCAAGCAGCCTGTCACTCACTGCCCACTCTGACTGCTGTCTGTGTTGTCTGCTGTGTATGATGTAAGGGACTTGCCCACAGCAACACAGAGAGTCCGTCATGAAAGGTCCTTTAGCTTCTCCAGCAGTATAACTGGAGTCTGACTCCTCCCACACATGTGACTGATCACATGGTCATGACCTAATCAAAGGTCCTTTAGCCATTAGAAGTTCAAGAGTCCCGACTCCCCAGTTCAAGACTGTCTTCACCAACAGCCTCAAGAACCTGACAGGTGAGACCCTGCTGCTGCAGAGAAGTCACTGTATACAGGGGATGACTGGAGGTGACTGTATACAGGGGGTAATAAAGATAATGGAGGTGACTGTATACAGGGGGTAATAAAGATAATAGAGGTGACTGTATACAGGAGAGAAGGATGATGGAGCTGATTATATACATAGGATGATGGAGGTGACTGTATAAAGGGGGAGGATGATGGAGATAACTGTATACAGGGGAGTAAGAGGAGGATGATAGAGGTGACTGTATACAGGGGAGGATGATGAAGATAACTGTGTACAGTGGAGGATGATGATGGAGGTGACTATATACAGGGGGGGATGATGGAGAAAACTGTATACAGAGGAGTAGGAGGAGGATGATGGAGGTAACTGTATACAGGAGAGGAGGAGGGTGATGATGATGGAGGTGACTATACACAGGGGAGGATGATGATGATGGAGCTGCCTAAATACAGGGGAGGCCTGGTCCTGCCATCATGGAGGGGTTTGTGGCGGGAAAAACATACCATGAAGGGGGGGGGGCGGAGATTGGCTGCTACCAGCCCAGACCCATGGAGGGGAAAAATGTGCCATTGTTGGGCCATAGGGGGTAGGTAGATATGCTGCTGCCAGGCCTATGGGGGTGAGAAATCTGCCATTATTGTGCCCTGCGGTGGGGGGGGGAGGTTTCAAAGATGTGCTGCTGCCCTCAAAGGCCCATGGAGGGGGAGAAATGTGCCATGGGGGAAGGGGGAGAAAGAAATGTAACATGAAGGGGGTGATGTAAAAAGGAGGGGGAGTAATGTGACATTAAGGCCTGGCAGCATCTTTGGCATTGATACTGGCACATGGGGGTTTGGCACTTGATACTGGCACATGGGGGGTTGGCACTTGATACTGGCACATGGGGGGTTGGCACTTGATAATGGCTCATAATGGGGGAGGGGAGAGGAGAGAGGCACTTATTACTGGCACATGGGGGGGGGAGGCACTTGTTACTGGCACATTATGGGGCACTATAGGGGCTTCTACTGAGGCCACAAAGAAGGTGTATTTTATATGGGGGGATCTGTGTGGTACTAGTATTATCAGGGGGTTTATCTGTTACTGCAGTATAGTGTTGGTGACCACAGCAGCACAGTATTGGGGCTGGTAGGATAAGATGAAAAATGGTGGTCTGGTCTGAAAGAAGACGATGAGGACAGAGAACAGCTACATCAAAGGAGACGTTGTCACTGGATGTAAGAGGTTTGTGGGGCTGCTGCGCTGCCAGGCCCATGGAGGGGGAGACATGTGCCATGGGGGGTTCCCTTATTTTTTTTACTTAAGCCCCTGCCCTTCAAAATGTCTGTTTACGTCCCTGCTTAGGCGTGAGCACTTGTTGGCAGTGACTTACCATGCTCCCTCCCCTCTCCGCCTCCTGGCTCGGCCCCGCCGCTCCGGCTCCACTGCTCTGGTCTCACAGAGACTGAGTCTCTGCTCTCTTTCTTGCCTGACTGGCTGCGTACAGCGCGCGCACTTTGACCTGACCTCAAGTGCGCCCAGTCTGGAGACCAGGAGGCAGCACGGGCAGCATCACAGCAGTGTCAGACGATAGATAATTCTTAAATAAACACTTCCCTGCAGGGCCAGGCCGACACAGATGCTGGGGAGGGGGGGGGGATTTGGGGATTTAATGATGATTAATAACGAACATACATATCTAAATGGGTGGGGGCCGCACTTTGGCAGCTCAGCCTCTGTTGGTGGTGGACCTTATCCCAGCCCTGGTGCTCCTGTCCAAGTTGCTGGTGCTGCAGTCCCTCCCTTTACAAGTGGTGGACTCTGCACCTTTCAGAGAACTAATGGCTTGTGTCGAGCCGAGGTGGAGAGTCCCAAGCCGTCATTTTTTTGCCAAAAAGGCAGTACCAGCCCTGCATTCACATGTAGATCAGGAGGTGGGCCAGTCCTTGAGCCGGTCGGTGTTTGACAAAGTGCACGGCAGCACCAATGTGTGGAGCTTTAACTACAGTCAGGGACAATTCATGTCCTTTAAGACCCACTATTAATAAAGTTTTTATTTTAATCATCTCAAAAGATACAAATTTATGAAAAGAACAAAGTTACACAATCATCCCCAACCCAACCCACAACCCCCCCCTCCCCCCACCTTGCAGGAAAAAAAAAAAAACGCATAATTACTTAACCGTCCCATTCCTTCCA
Organism: Bufotes viridis; assembly: GCA_033119425.1. Classification (NCBI taxonomy): domain Eukaryota; kingdom Metazoa; phylum Chordata; class Amphibia; order Anura; family Bufonidae; genus Bufotes; species Bufotes viridis. The sequence goes on from JAKVIS010001267.1 coordinate 15,086, forward strand.
CGTACTATCCCACTTTGCATAGGACCCTCTTTGGCTGTACAAAATCCTCTCGTAACTTTTCACCTTCCTGACCAAACTTAACCAGTTATTACAATCTGAAACAGAGGATGAACACCAATTTCTAGATACAAGAAGGCTAGCTAAGAACATCACTTTGGTCAGAAGTCGGCGCTTTATGAGTTGACAATTAACCTCCGATAAATCCCCCAAGACCCAAACTTTGGGAGAATGAGGAATATCAATCTTAAGTCTCTGGGTCAAAATTGTTTGAACCATTCTCCAATACTTGCTCACCGTCGGGCAATCCCAGAACAGATGTAAATGATCTGCCCTGGGGTCACCACAACAGGGGCAATCGGAGGAAGCTCTAAATCCTCTCCTATGGAGCCATAAGGGTGTCACATATATTTTGTGTATAATATTAAACTGTACAACAGTATGATTGAAGTTGTGCGAAACTTGACTTAAATTATCCGTTACATTCTCCCAATCCGGGGAGCCCACCTCTGACAGTGAAACAGACCAGGATCGCTGTCCTGGAGAAAGACATTCAAAAAAAATTTTTTTCATCAAGTGTCTATAACAATGTGATACTTTAACTTTCATACTACCTTTCTTACAAATCAAATCGTGTAAAAATTCGGGGGTGTCTATATTAAGTGAATGAATACTAGAAAGTGCCGACCTCAACTGAAAATACGCATACCAAGCCACCTCACCTACATTTTCCTTTTGCTTTGTCCACCCTTAACCACTTGGTTCAAATGTTGAATATTTCTCATCCTCCAATATTGCCGACAATTCAGATCATCTAAGTTCAAAAGCTTTAAATTATGCCATAGTGGAGTACAAATAAGTGATGCCTCAACTTTAAACCAGCTCTTTATAACCAGCCAGGCTTTTGTAGCCATTCTGCAGAAAAATGTATAGCCAGTCTGTATATTAAGTAAATAATCAGACTCTAATACTGTGAATAGATCCGAAAAACCTGAATCTTTCACCAATTTTCTGCAGAGATGGCTATTTTCCCAGTCATTAAAAAAGCAAAGTTGAGAGGCCATAAAATAACCCCTAAAATAGGGGAGATTGAGACCTCCCCGATTATAGGGCATAGAAAAGTAAAGCGCCTTTAATCTCACGCGTTTCCTCCCCCATAGCAAGTCGTTAATCATCCGCTCAATCAATTTAAAGTACTTATCTTCAATCCATACAGGCGAGTTGCGAAGAACATAAAGAACCTGGGGCAGCACCACCATTTTTATTAAATAAATTCTGTCTGCTCTTGCAGGCAGAATTTTTTGCCATATCTTAATTTTAGATCTCAATTTTGACAATAACGAGATCAAATTGAGCTGTAAATAATCTTGAATTTTGGCGGAAACTATTATCCCCAGGTACTTTATTGAATCGGAGATCAATAACCGATTAGACAAATATTCCATAGATCCTCGCAATTCATCTATAGGGAGGAGGGCAGTCTTCTCCCAGTTAACCTCCAAGCCTGAAAAGTCAGAAAATAGGTTAACTAGCTCCATTATTCGAGGAAGAGTTTTTTCTGTTTGATGTATAAAAAACAGAATATCATCTGCATAGAGGGATATACGATCCTGCTCCCCCATTACACCAAAACCAGCCACTCTCGAATCCTGCCTTATACAAGCTGCCAGAGGTTCAATATAAATATTAAATAAAAGAGGGGAAAGTGGACAGCCTTGACGGGTGCCTCTTCCCAATACAAAACTCTCTTTCAGCATATCATTGATCTTGATCCTGGCAACTGGAGACTTATATAACAGTTGAACCATCGCCATAAATTTAGGGCCGAAACCCATTTTTTTCATCACCTCCCAGAGAAACGTCCACTCGACCCTGTCGAACGCCTTAGTGGCGTCCAATGACAGGATGGAGCGGGCGCCATTCCCAGGAGACTGAATGTTAGTAAAAAACCTATGCAAGTTGTAATGGGTACCCTTTTTTGGCATAAAGCTATTTTGATCTGGGTGGACGACAGATGATATAACCCGGGAAAGCCTATTAGCCAGGACTTTTGATAGTAACTTAACGTCCGTGGGTCAGGAAACAGCAGAGGGGGCGTGATGACGTGAACACGTTGCGCTCTCCTCCCTTGCTCTCTCTCCCTCCACGTCTCCCATGCAGCGCCTGGGGCGCGAAGTTTGAGCCGAAGCATGCCGACCTCTCGGTGAAAACCTCCCTGGGGGTGACGGCGTCCTTGGATGGTTTCCTGCCTCCTGTTTGCTGCCGTCTGCTCCGTTCCTCCTCCTCTCCCCCTGGTGTGATCTGGCGTCTCTCTCCTCCTGCCGTGGCTTGCTTGGTTTCCCCCCGGTCCTCCCCTCGCCTTCTCCGCTTCTCTGTGTTCCTCTGTTCCTCTGCTGGATGTGCCGTTCCCCTCTGCTGGAGCTGTGTTGTGTCGGCTCTCCCCTGTCTCCTGCTGCTGTCGAGCTGCTGCTGATCTGTGTTATCTGCTCCTGCCTGCTCCTGCCTAGGACCGAGTCTGCCAAGTGAGGACGTCTGAGATTCGGCATCCGACACATGAGAAACTTAAGGAAAGGATTGTGTGCGTTGTATTTGCCTCTGTTGCACATATTTAAGTTTCCTGTGCCCTGTGTGGTGCGCTATAGGAATTATTTATCTGGACATTTGAAGTACAGTATAAGGACACAAAAACAAAAAAAAAAAAAAAAAGAGGGAAAAGAAAAAAGAGGAAAAAAAAAGGAAAGAAAGAAGGGAGAAAAAGGAAAAAAAAAAAAGGAAAAAAAAAAGGGGGTATAATAAAAAGCCTAACCAGCAAAGCAAAGGTGAGAAAGAAAAGGGGAAAAATCTTTAAAAAATCCTTAAAAAAAAAGGAGTAAGCCCAAAGGAACTTAAAAAAATAAATAAAAAAAATTGGGAAGTAAAAGGAGGGGCTTTAAGGAAAAATAGAGGGAGGTAGAGAGGGAAAGGGGGAAGAAAAAGAAAAAGAAGGAAAAGGAGAAGGGGAAAAGGAAAGGAAAACAAGAAAAAAAAAAACGAATATAAAAACAAGATATATCAATGTAAAAAAGAGGCTTTAAACAAAAAATGGCTCCAAAGCGGCGCTCAATTGACTCTTCTGGAACAAAGCTGGGGTACAAGACATTAGAGAGTAAAATTGATAAGTATTTGAAATCTCCCTCTCTAAATGAAAAGGATTTACTTAAAGGCAAATTGCATGTTAAACCTAAGAAAATTGTTAAAACCCCCCAAGCTGAAGAACTCTCTGAGGACGGGTCTTCAGAGGTGGGCCAGGAAGGAGGGGAGGAAAGTCTGTTAACGCCAACAGAAATTGAACATGACCCCTTAGCTCTGGAAAAAATCCTGCGTGCGGTTAAAAACAACGGTATCCTAATGCAGGGGATGTCCACTCAGCTGGGGTCTATGCAGAGTGATATATCCTTGATAAGAGACGAGCTGACAAAAATCCGCGATCGAGTTCTTAATGTGGAAAAAATGGTCGACTCTCTGCAAACAGATACTGTTATGTTAAAAACTAAGACGGCGTCCCTGGCTTCAGAAAATTTCCTTTTACAAAACAAGCTGGAGGATTTGGAAAACAGATCAAGGCGTTACAACATCCGCATAGTTGGATTTCCAGAAGGAGTTGAAGGTCGGCAGCTAGTGGAGCAACTTAAAGATTTGATTGTGGAAAACCTCGGCAGTGAACATTTTTCGTCTATGTTTCAAATAGAAAGAGCCCATCGGATCCCAGGGGGGAAACCTATCCCAGGGAGGCCGCTGCGGGTAATCTTAATAAAGCTGTTATTGTCGATGGATAGAGACATGATACCGAGAAGAGCCAGAGAATGTTCACCTATTGTTTATCAGGGCACAAAATTGCTATTCTTCCCTGATTTTGCTCGGCAGACCCAAGAAAAAAGGAGTTTTACTGAGATAAAGAAACGCTTGGCGTCCAACGATATTAAATATTCTCTACAGTATCCAGCGAAATTGAGAATGATTTATAACAGGACTTCCCAATTTTTTGAAAAACTGCAACAAGTGCTGGACTGGATGGAACAACTGGGCATATGAAATATTTTCTTGAAATGAAATGAACCGAAATGAAACTCAAGAAAAAAGAAAATTTTTTATTGAGATAAAGAAATGTTTGGCGTCTAAGGACATTAAATATTCGTTATAGTACCCAGCGAAACTAAGAGTGATCTATAATGGGATTTCCCAATTTTTTGAAAAACCGCAAGAAGTGCTGGACTGGATGGAACAACTGGGCATATGAAATATTTTGTAATGAAGTGATGGAGGGGATGGAGGGGGGATGGGATTAGTGGGGGGGAGAATGGCCGGAAGGTAGAGGTTTGCTGACTAGATCGGGCGGACCAGCGGAGGGGGGGGGAGTGGGGGAAGGGAACCTACCTTGCAGGGAGGTTTTTTTTTTTTCTTTTTTTTCTGCTACGTTTTAAATGAGGTCCATTAGAATTGTCTCTTGGAATGCAATTATGGATGCAATAAAGAGACATCTTCCGGCAATTATTTGTATAGTGGAAACCCATCTTACCAAAGAGACTGTGTCCCGCTTGATGACTGGATGGCACTCTCAATCCTACCATTCTACTTTTAGTAGTGCCTCTAGGGGGGTTTCGGTTTTGATCCATAATTCTGTAGAGTTTACTTTAACAGATTCCTATATAGACGATCAGGGTAGATTCATTTTTTTGCATGGTAGGCTCTATGGCTATAGTTACATTCTTGCCTTTTTTTATATACCTCCGCCATTTTCGATGTACCCACTTAATCAACTATTGCTTTTTTTAGAAAAGAGACCAGAGTGTCGGCTTGTCTTGATGGGAGACTTTAACGCTGTTATGGATCCCAAAAAGGATAGGCTGACTTTAGATGTAGATCAGGGAAGGAATATTTGCAACTCTCCACTGCCTCAGTTTTGTTCGGAAGTTGGACTGGTGGATATATGGGACCATTTTGGCAGAGGAAAGAGAGTATACTCTTGTGTTAGTAGGGGTGGAAGAGCTATGTCCAGGATTGACCTAGCGCTTACCAATGAGAGCAATTTGAACAATATTAGAAGGATACTATATGGAGTAAGAACAGTTTCGGACCACTCACCTGTATCTATTGAGGTTTGCACTGGGGAGAATAAAGATAACGGAGGGCTTGGTTTTAAGCTTAATCCATATTGGCTTACCATTATGGATAATTTCCAGTCCACTAAACTACTCATATCCTCTTTTTGGGAGGTGAATCTCCCCTCTGCTAATATCAACGTTGTCTGGGACGCTCTGAAAGCATATCTGAGGGGGGTTCTTATAAGCGATATTACCGCTGTGAGGAGAACATTTAGGAAAAAAAGAGGAGGAATTAGTTAAGACTGTAGCATCCACAACAGAGCAATTTATGAATCAACCTACCGAATATAATAAGGAAGAGATGCACAGGGCTAGCTGTTCTCTGAAGGATTATGTAATTGAGAAAGCAAACCATAGATTATTTTTTAAGGGACAAAAGTACTTTTCAGAGTCCGGACGTCCTGGTAAGCTTTTAGCTAGAATAATCTCACAACAGGACAAGAAAAGGAAAGCTATTACCTCGATTCGTAATTTAGACGATGTGATTCAATTAGAATTAAAGGGAATTAGAGATACCTTTCTGCAATATTTTTCCCAGATATATACAGCTTCACCCGGTTTGCCACCTGACCTGGCGAGGCAGTTCTTGGAGAAAATTTCTCTGCCGATGTTAACGGAAGACCAAAAAAATTTTTGGGAAAGAGAATTGTCTCTTTTGGAGATCCAGGAGGCCTTGAGGTCTATCTCTGGGAACTCATCGTCAGGGTTAGATGGCCTGCCGTACGAATTTTATCGTAAGTATAGTGATGCCATTCTTCCTCATTTACTAGAGGTATTTTCTCAAGCACTACAGGGAGGGGGTCTACCACAGTCGATGATGGAAGCTTTGATAGTTCTAATTCCCAAAAAAGATAAAGATTTAATGGATTTGAGCTCTTATAGACCAATTTCCTTATTAAACACGGACGTTAAGTTACTATCAAAAGTCCTGGCTAATAGGCTTTTTCGGGTTATATCATCTGTCGTCCACCCAGATCAAAATGGCTTTATGCCAAAAAAGGGTACCCATTACAACTTGCATAGGTTTTTTACTAACATTCAGTCTCCTGGGAATGGCGCCCGCTCCATCTTGCCATTGGACGCCACTAAGGCGTTCGACAGGGTCGAGTGGACGTTTCTCTGGGAGGTGATGAAAAAAATGGGTTTCGGCCCTAAATTTATGGCGATGGTTCAACTGTTATATAAGTCTCCAGTTGCCAGGATCAAGATCAATGATATGCTGAAAGAGAGTTTTGTATTGGGAAGAGGCACCCGTCAAGGCTGTCCCCTTTCCCCTCTTTTATTTAATATTTATATTGAACCTCTGGCAGCTTGTATAAGGCAGGATTCGAGAGTGGCTGGTTTTGGTGTAATGGGGGAGCAGGATCGTATATCCCTCTATGCAGATGATATTCTGTTTTTTATACATCAAACAGAAAAAAATCTTCCTCGAATAATGGAGCTAGTTAACCTATTTTCTGACTTTTCAGGCTTGGAGGTTAACTGGGAGAAGACTGCCCTCCTCCCTATAGATGAATTGTGAGGATCTATGGAATATTTGTCTAATCGGTTATTGATCTCCGATTCAATAAAGTACCTGGGGATAATAGTTTCCGCCAAAATTCAAGATTATTTACAACTCAATTTAATTCCTTTATTGTCAAAATTGAGATCTAAAATTAAGATATGGCAAAAAATTCTGCCTGCAAGAGCAGACAGAATTTCTTTAATAAAAATGGTGGTGCTGCCCCAGGTTCTTTATGTTCTTCGCAACTCGCCTGTATGGATTGAAGATAAGTACTTTAAATTGATTGAGCGGATGATTAACGACTTGCTATGGGGGAGGAAACGCGTGAGATTAAAGGCGCTTTACTTTTCTATGCCCTATAATCGGGGAGGTCTCAATCTCCCCTATTTTAGGGGTTATTTTATGGCCTCTCAACTTTGCTTTTTTAATGACTGGGAAAATAGCCATCTCTGCAGAAAATTGGTGAAAGATTCAGGTTTTTCGGATCTATTCACAGTATTAGAGTCTGATTATTTACTTAATATACAGACTGGCTATACATTTTTCTGCAGAATGGCTACAAAAGCCTGGCTGGTTATAAAGAGATGGTTTAAAGTTGAGGCATCACTTATTTGTACTCCACTATGGCATAATTCAAAGCTTTTGAACTTAGATGATCTGAATTGTCGGCAATATTGGAGTATGAGAAATATTCAACATTTGAACCAAGTGGTTAAGGATGGACAAATCCTGTCTCTTATGGAGCTAAAGCAAAAGGAAAATGTAGGTGAGGTGGCTTGGTATGCGTATTTTCAGTTGAGGTCGGCACTTTCTAGTATTCATTCACTTAATGTAGACACCCCCGAATTTTTACACGATTTGATTTGTAAGAAAGGTAGTATGAAAGTTAAAGTATCACATTGTTATAGACACTTGATGAAAAAAATTTTTGAATGTCTTTCTCCAGGACAGTGATCCTGGTCTGTTTCACGGTCAGAGGTGGGCTCCCTGGATTGGGAGAACGTAACGGATAATTTAAGTCAAGTTTCGCACAACTTCAATCATACTGTTGTACAGTTTAATATTATACACAAAATATATGTGACACCCTTAAAAAAAAAAAAAAGACCCACTGGGTGAATGTGGTTCCTGCATAGCCACACAAGCAACTTAACCAGGTGACGCAGCTTCCGCCTCCATGTACTCACAACTCTGCCCGCTGGTCTTTCTCTTCATATCCCAACTTCATATCCCAACTGCCATACACACGGTCACATGTCCCTTATCAGCCAATAGAAACTGGTAGGTCCTTAGTCTCCACATACTCAGTTTTATACCCATTTTCCATAACAACCCACGCCCCCAATCCGGTTAGGCCATGCCCCCTCCTAATCCGCAGCCGACAGGGATTGAAAAAATGAAGGTAGAAATCAACTTCTGTTAGCTGCATGGGTGGGAGGGACTGTGACTTTCTCCCTGCAGCTCAAGCTCAGACAGCACAGTGCTGCTGTCTGAGAGTGAGCTGTTTAAAAGGACATCCCTGCGTGAGATATTCCCCAAAAATGCATGAGCCAATAGAAGCCTGGTCACATGACCATTATCAGCCAATAGAATCTCGCAGGCCCTTAGTCTCCACATACACAGTTTTACACCAGGTTTCCATAAAAACCCAGACTTTTTCTTCACTGCTGTAGGTCAGCTTTAAAGGGGCAGGGCACTGTGGATGACACTGTTGAGGGAGCGGAGTGCTGTGGAGGTCAACAGTTCAGGGGCAGGTAGGGTGGCCATTCAGGCCACCCTCAAAAGACGGACTTAAAAACCCCTCCCCCAGGTCCTACTGAGCCATGCCCCCTCCCACTCCGCAGCCGACGAGGATTGAAAAAATTAAGGTAGAAATCCACTTCTGTCAGCAGCAGGGGTGGGAGGGAAGGTAGACTTTCTCCCTGCAGCTCAAGCTCAGACAGCACAGTGCTGCTTTCTGAGAGTGAGCTGTTCAAAAGAATATCCCTGTGTATGTCAAGGCCCTGCGACAGACAGAGAGCCGGTCTGTTCTGCCTAAAACCGGATCTCTGAACACCCTAGGGGCAGGCTGCGGTGGAGGCCAGGGGACAGTTCGCCATGGAGGTCAGTGTTAAGGGGCAGATTGCTGTAGAGGCCACTGTTAACGGGACAGGGTGTTGTGGAAATCACTGTTAAGGAGATGGGGTACTGTGGAGGACACTAATAAAGGGGCAGCTGGTGTGGAGGTCACTTAAAGGCGCGGGCTGCTGTGGTGGTCACTGATAAGGGGGCAGGATGCTGTGGAGGTCACTGTTAAAATAATGGGTGCTATGGAGGTCTCTGTTAAGGGGACAGGAAACTGTGGAGGTCACAATAAAGGGGACGGTCCTCTATGGAGGTCAGTGTTCAGGTGCGGGGTACTGTAGAGGTCACTGGTAAGGGGGCGAGTTCTTGTGGAAATCATTGTTAACGAGACGGGGTACTGTGGAGGTCACTAATAAAGGGGTGGCCTCTATGGAGGTTACTGTTAAAGGGGAGGGTGCTGTGAATGTTACTGTTAAGGCCAGGTCCTTTTGCTAGTATATTATAAAGCCCTATATGAAAAATTGTTTTGGTAGACCAAAGAAATTGAAAAGTTGCAACCGTTTGAACGACTTATGGTAAATCACACAAGTGTCTGGTCATTAAGACCTTTTCAGATCATTAAAGGGTTAAATAACAAGCACTCTTTCCGCTAGTAAGGGAAAGAGCTTACAGGTTATCGCAGGGCACATATAACTGCATAGCTCCCAACTTAAGAAAAGAATGATCAGGAAAAAATTGTGCGGCGCACAAAGGCAAATTTTTTGTGCACTAGGCCAGTCCCCTAAATGCCCCCACATAGTAATTATTCCCCCTTTATGTGCCCCCCCCCACCCAGTAGTTATACCATATATGTGCCCCCTCACAGTAGTTATGCCCATGTACTGTATGTGCCCCCTCACAGTAGTTATGGCCAGATATGAGCCCCCTCTCAGTAGTTATGGCCAGATATGTGCCCCCTCACAGTAGTTATACCAGATATATGGCCCCCTCAAAGTAGTTATGACCAGATATGTGCCCCCGGCCCTCACAGTAGTTATACCCAGATATGTGCCCGCTCACAGTAGGTATGTCAGATATGTGCCCCCCTCACAGTTGTTATCTTCAGATATGTGCCCCTCACAGTAGTTGTGCCTCTTCACAGTAGTTATGACCAAACATGTTCCCCCTTACAGTAGTTATGTCCAGATATGTGCCCCCTCACAGTAATATGCCCCTTAGTGCCCCCTCACAGTTGTTATACCGAATATGTGCCCCTTTACAGTAATATACCCAGTAAAGGGCCCCTTTCACAAACAGGATTATGAGAGTGAAGGGTAGTGCATTATGGGGGTGAAGTGCGGGAGTTATAGGGTGAAGTGGGGGGGGGGGATACTCAGTTCCTTGAACAGATGTATTATTTAATCAGGGACTATAATTCACAGGGATGTTTTCTATAGATTTCTTAAATCCCAGAATATTTCAGGGGGTCACTAAAGTGGGTTACATACTTCAAGGGGGCTGGCGCCATACTATGTCCTATTGTACCGACACCCCCTCTGCTGCAGCCAGCCCATCTCCAAAAACTTCACTGGCCAGGAGCCCAGGAGAGAAGTCCTCTGTCATCTGCGGAAGCCAGCCTGCTTTCCCTGCCTACTTGCCGTGCAAACCCTAGGCATCAACCCACTCTAAATGCAGGACAGACACACACACAGATGAAACTACACAAGGACGGGGTCATACAGGAATTGGTCGGAACCTGGCGAACAATGTAGTACCAAATCAGATGGCAGAAGCCGAGTACAACACAATAAGCAATCTAAACGCGCACAAAACTGGGAGCACAAAAAGGAAGTAAAAACCTATAACTGGCATGGGCCCTGCCCCTTAATAATGACCTTCACAGTACCCTGATAGAGATGGCCCGAACTATCCGCCGGCGAACAGTTCCTGTGCGATGTTCGGTCCGCCCCCTATACATCATCATTGAGCAAACTTTGACCCTGTACCTCACAGTCAGCAGACACATTCCAGCCAATCAGCAGCATACCCTCCCTCCCAGACCCTCCCATCTCCTGAACAGCATCCATTTTAGATTCATTCAGAATTTGCAGTCTTAGTGAGAGGAGGGAGAGTGTAGTTGCTGCTGATTTAATAGGGAAATCGATAGCTAGGCTAGTGAATTCAGTGTCCACTCCAGTCCTGAAAGACTCATCTGATCTCTGCTGTAAGAACAGCGTCCTGACAGCACCCAAAAAGCCCTTTTTAGGGCTGCAACATTAGTCTGCTTTTTTTTCCCCTTTATATACATATTGCAGTTGCCTGGCCTGCCTGTGTGTGAGCAGCTGCAGGCCCACAGACTGTAGTGTGCCCACTGCCAGTGCCTACCCCTGTCATCCCGTGTGGCACAGGACTTTGCATCAAAAAAAGGCATTTAATTTTTACACTTTAGTGTAATTTCAGCTGCTTGCCTGCTAGTGTGTGTCAGGCCGACTTCCACTGACTGTAGTGTGCCCACTGCCAGTGCCCACCCCTGTCATCCCATGTAGCACAGGACTTTGCATCAAAAAAAGGCATTTCATTTTTACACTTTAATCTAAGGTTAGTTGCCTGCCAGTGTGTGTCAGGCTGACTTTCACTGACTGTAGTGTGCCCACTGCCAGTGCCCACCACTCATACCTGCTGGCACAGGACTTTGCATAAAAAAAGCCATTTAATTTTTACACTTTAGTGTAATTTCAGCTGCTTGCCTGCTAGTGTGTGTCAGGCCGACTTCCACTGACTGTAGTGTGCCCACTGCCAGTGCCCACCCCTGTCATCCCGTGTGGCACAGGACTTTGCATCAAAAAAAGGCATTTAATTTTTACACTTTAATCTAAGGTTAGTTGCCTGCCAGTGTGTGTCAGGCTGACTTCCACTGACTGTAGTGTGCCCACTGCCAGTGCCCACCACTCATACCGGCTGGCACAAGACTTTGCATAAAAAAAGCCATTTAATATTTACACTTTAGTGTAATTTCAGTTGCTTGCCTGCTGCTAGTGTGTGTCAGGTCGACTTCCACTGACTGTAGTGTGCCCACTGCCAGTGCCCACCCCTGTCATCCTGTGTGGCACAGGACTTTGCATCAAAAAAAGGCATTTAATTTTTACACTTTAGTGTAATTTCAGCTGCTTGCCTGCTAGTGTGTGTCAGGCCCACTTCCACAGACTGTAGTGTGCCCACTGTATATGTAAACCTACAAAACCTCATGCAAAAGAACATATATATATGACATGGCAGTACCTGACCTCATCAAAACACAAAACAAACTCCCATGTCTCATGAAAAAATATCAAATTTTATTATGTCACAATTTAATTTAATATATAAAAAATTATTATAGGATCTATAGAGAAAGACAGAATGGAATACAAGACACCCTGATACAAATGAGATATAACAGTAGAGCAATGGTGTGGGGCAATATACAACCAGTATAGGTCCTTGAAATCCAATAGGACTCAAATCAGGAAGGGTGTACATATATGTACATCTCCCAAGGGACTAATGCATGCAAGGATACACATAAACCAAAAAAGTATAGGGTATAGGACACAGGGGTAAAAAATCACTGACATATACAAAACTGTATCCCCCCAAATATGGCTAATACATGCATATCCCCTATCCCACTATCTGAGCCCACCGCCAGTCCATATAACTAGAAGGTAGACCCAAATAAGTGGATCCCTACACTGAAAGATATGGCATGTGAAAAAAATGCAATAAACAATACATATCAATAGTGCTGGTAAGAATGAGGATAACGCATACCCATATTGCACACGAACACCGACCGCTCAAACTGCACTGAAAACACCCCTACACGTGTTTCACCGTCCAGGCTTCATCAGGAGGTGAAGATAAAAGCAAAAAACCGGGGTATATATGCCATGGGTGGGAGGTGAATAGCCAATCAAAGCAATGCCCATAATGCTAATAGTCACCTGCTGATATTACTACTGGTCAATCGCAGACACATGATGGGATCAGGTACTTCGGCGCAACCCAGCCATGATGGCCGACTTCATCCTTCAGCGCGTCTCGATCGATCATCTGCGCATGTCAGCGCAGCATGATGATCATAGCGAGCACATCCGGGAGAAGCCGGCCAGCGCATGAACTCAGTCGCGTCACTGCCCGTCACGTGAGCCGCGATGGCTGGTCACATGATCTGACACTCGCATAAATCCGATATCCTTCAAAGAGTGTCAAACAGCCTAATTAATCTAGGATATATGCAAAAGGTATAATACAGTTGATCGTGCCCCCAGGATCAAACAAAATCACAAAAAATAATCATAGAAACTGGGAAAGCGATCAACGTTTTGAATCCATTTCGGAATTATGCATTCCATGATTAATTGCAATAACTACCGCATAGTATAATTGATTATAATAATTTAAATAACATAAATAATATAAATATATAAAGGGTGGGGAGAGAAGAGGAAAGAATCAAAATTTCCAAAAAATCGAAAGTACTCAAAATTAATAATAATATTAACAATAATAATGATCAATGCGTCCAGGGACCACATGTATATCTTGATGGACTGCAATAAAATAAATAATCCAAAATACTATGCTTCATCACTCCAATATAAATCACCATAATTAACAAATCAAAAAACATCCTAATTAAATAATCAGTTCATTATATACCAAAAAAAAAAAAAATAAAATTAATCCGACCCATAAATAGTCCCACGACAAATATACAAATTATGCTAATTAATAAATATACAAGTAATATTCAAACATAATTAAAAATGAAATCCAAAACCTTCATGATCGTATAAAGTAAAAAATAAAAAATAAATAAAATCCCTTCTCTTCCTTCTCTTCCCTTTTCTTCCTTTAAAAATTCATAATCGTGTACCCTACTCCTCTCTCATTAAATAAAACTAAAACACCAAAAATCAAGGTGAAAAATACATCAAAAATGTGTCAAAAAACCGTGTAACTTACATTGTATCGATAAAACGATACATAAGATATATAAAAATTATTTGTGCCCAATACATAATGTGTACAAATATCAATGTAAAGATGAATAAATTAAGGCAAAAGTGCTATGTGAAAAAATATTGACTAAAGTGAAAATTTAATAGTACTGTGACCATGTATAACAACAAAAAAAAAAAAAAAAAATTATTATATAAAATAACATAACATTTCAGGGTATATTCTGAAACAAATCACAGTCCTTAATTGGTCCCGGACACATAAAATCCACTTCTTCTCCACCTGGAATTGCAGTATATCTTCTGGCATCTTTCCGAAACCACCACACCCATAGATACGAATATCCAAAAAAACTTAAGACGAAAACTAGAAAATAACATACAAAGAATTAATTAAAAACACGATACACCCCGGAATTAAAATTCACGTCACAAGAAGGGTTTGAAGCTATTGGACTCATTTAGTCCCTCCGGGACTACTGTATTAAGAATTGTAATCCATTTAGTTTCTATACGTAACAAGGCGCGCTTGATATCTCCTCCCCTGATGCCCAACCTCACTCTATCGATGCCCTTAACGGACATCAATGACGGATCACAATTGTGGAACCTCCGAAAATGGCGCGGTACTGATTCTAATTGGTCCCACACTTCTACCTCTGCTTCCGCTGCCGCACGGATACGACCAGCATGTTCTAATACACGTACCTTTAAGGCCCTCTTTGTCATGCCCACGTAGATCATCTTGCCGGGCCAGGTCAGCCAATAAATCACTGCTTCAGTATTGCACGTAATATGGTGTACTATTTTAAATTCTTTGTCTCCAAGAGAATTACTAAATGTGGTGGAACGTGACATATAAGTGCACGCAGCACACCTGCCACATGCATAAGAACCCCACATGGGTCCTTTACTCCCAAAAATACCTCTCGGTACATTGGCCACATAGTGGCTCCTGGTCAATATGTCTCGTAATGTACGGGATCTTTTCCATGTTATCCTCGGATAAGGAGTCAAAATGGTATGTAAATCTCTGTCAGTGTGCAATACTGACCAATGCTTGCATAAGATGTTTTTAATCCAACGCCAATCTTCATTAAAGGGGGTAACGAACCTCACTGTCCGGTCATCCTCCCTGGTCAAGTTCCTCCTCGTCAATAGGGTGTCCCTTGATATATCCTTTGCTCTGTTATATCCTTCCTTGATAGCCCTAGGGTGGTAACCCCTATCCACAAATCTCCTCATAAGATTATGTGATTGTTCCTCAAAATTGTGACATAATAAAATTTGATATTTTTTCATGAGACATGGGAGTTTGTTTTGTGTTTTGTAGTGTGCCCACTGCCAGTGCCAACCACTGATACCGGGTGGCACAGTAGCTTGCCGATAAATAAGGCATTTAATTTTTATACATTAGTCTAATTTCAGTTGCTTGCCTGCTGCCAGTGTGTGTTAGGCCCACTTTCACAGACTGTAGTGTGCCCACTGCCAGTGCCAACCACTGATACCGGGTGGCACAGTAGCTTGCCGATAAATAAGGCATTTTTTTTACACATTAGTCTAATTCGACAAACGTCCCCGGATAGGGTACGTAACAGGGATTAAACTGATAGGAATAGTACTAATTAAGACACCACTCATATAGGGTGTCACAGCACATTGCTCTGTGCATGCGCAGTGCCCCAATTTGGGAGTATGAGGACCGACCAAGCTGCTTTTTCCATCTCCCGGTTCCTAAAATCAATTCAGTTTGGTGTATGAGAGTTTGGTCTGTCACTTTGAAGGCAGTCGAAGGTACCCGGCCTAAATTTTTTTTCACAAAAGGCAATCCCTGATATGGGATGTAACAGGGATTAAACTGATGAGAATAGAACTACAGAAAATACCACTCATATGGGGTGTGACAGTAAATTGCACGGTGTAGACGCAGTGACCGTGGATTAAAACAGAGTGGAGGGAGCCAGCGTTTTTTTAACCATCTCCCCGTTCGAAAAATCAATTCAATAAATGCCCCCCAGATTGGGGACGTTAGAGGGATTAAACTGATGAGAATAGTACTACAGAAAATACCACTCATATCGGGTGTGACAGTAAATTGCACGGCGCAGACGCAGTCACCGTGGATTAAAACAGAGTGGAGGGAGCCAGCGTTTTTTTAACCATCTCCCTGTTCGAAAAATCAATTCAATAAATGGACCCCAGATTGGGGACGTTAGAGGGATTAAACTGATGAGAATAGTACTACAGAAAATACCACTCATATCGGGTGTGACAGTAAATTGCACGGCGCAGACGCAGTCACCGTGGATTAAAACAGAGTGGAGGGAGCCAGCGTTTTTAACCATCTCCCTGTTCGAAAAATCAATTCAATAAATGGACCCTAGATTGGGGACGTAGAGGGATTAAACTGATGAGAATAGTACTACAGAAAATACCACTCATATCGGTGTGACAGTAAATTGCACGGCGCAGACGCAGTGACCGTGGGATTAAAACAGAGTGGAGGGAGCCAGCGTTTTTTAACCATCTCCCGTTCGAAAAATCTATTCAATTCACCTTCGGGACCCTTGGTGTTGTACGTGGCTGGGTGGAGGAAGAAACCTTTAATGACATCACCGGACGTGGCTAGCTTGGTATCCAACCTTGTGCAAATGAGGAGTTTGCGGTTGTGCAAATGAACTGTTTGCGGTTGTTTGCGGCGCATTAAAAGGGGAGTTTGGTCTGCCAA
Organism: Bufotes viridis; assembly: GCA_033119425.1. Classification (NCBI taxonomy): domain Eukaryota; kingdom Metazoa; phylum Chordata; class Amphibia; order Anura; family Bufonidae; genus Bufotes; species Bufotes viridis. Next base: position 31,505 of record JAKVIS010001267.1, read on the forward strand.
TGTCTGTAAAGTGGGCGTAACCCTTACACTACCTGATCGATACAACATCATACCTGATCGTATACACACACTGGATGTTTTAAAGCATGTTATTCCAAACAATTTAGGAATGTTAGTTGATTTATGCCCTTTATGGATTAAAACCCGACTCTGCGTCAACTACGTAATTTTCCGTGGGAGTTTTGCCATAGATCCCCCTCCGGCATGCCACAGTCCAGGTGTTAGACCCGTTGAAACAACTTTCCCATCACTATTGTGGCCAGAAAGAGTCCCTGTGGGTTTTAAAATTCGCCTGCCAATTGAAGTCTATGGCGGTTCGCCCGGTTCACGAACATTTGCGGAAGTTCGCGTTCGCTGTTCGCGAACGGAAAATTTTTTGTTCGCGACATCACTATACCCCGAATAAATGTAACCTCTACAGCGCACCACCCCTTAACCATTGTCATTAAATCGGCACGTGACTGACAAAGATAGGCACTGAGCAGTAGGAGTTGTCACCCGTGAGCACTTTATTGGAGTTCAGAAAGGAAGTTGCAGGTAAAGTTACAGATATTTCAAGTTCCCATATTGAAACAAATCCAGAAGAGAATGTCTCAGCTTCCCAACTTTTGACTACAACCCCCCCCCCCAGTCTCAAAGATATCCAGAGACATGTTCACCTATCCCCTGTCCGTACTATCACTAGCTGGGGCCGGGGTTTACTATCCCCATGGAGAAGAATGCTTTGAAGCATAGCCAGACCCCTGTAGAAGTGTAGAGTTCCCAAACCTAACATTTTCGGAGGTTTACAGAGGTCCTCAGCATACCTATACTACTAGGTAGATGTGAAGACCATTACTACAACCCCCGATATCTAATACAACTCACACTGACTAATAAAAGAAGCACATTGACCAGATGTACAGTGGCAAACCCCCTTAACAGTGACTTTCACAGAGCCCGCCCCCTTAACAGTGACCGACAGCACCTTGTCCCCTTAACATTGACCTTCACAGTAACCTGCAACCTTAACACTGAATTCCACTGTCCCCTGCACTGTTTTCAGGGACCCTTCACAGTGATCTACCCCTTAACAGTGACCCCCATAGGGCCCTGTCCCCTTTACATTGACCTCCACAGCAGCCCTTTCTCTTTAAAGAGAACCCCCCACAGAGGCTTGACCCCTTAACAGTAACCTGCACCCTCTTAACGTTAACCTCCACAGGCCCCTCCTCTTTGAGAGTGCCTCCCCAATGTGCCACCCCCTCTTAATATAAGACCTCCACAGCACCCTGTCCCCTTAATATTAGACTTCCACATCACCTTGCCCCCTTAAAATGTGACATCCATAGAACCTCACTCCTTAACAGTGACCTCTAACATTGAAGGAAAATGTGAAGAGTTGTTATGGAAATGGCCCTGAAGGTTTCTATTGGATAATAAAGATCATAAAGAGTTAGAATGTGAGTAAAGCTGCGAGCTCCTATTGGCTAATACATTTTTTGGTAATATCTCAGAAACAGTATATCCTAGAGAGCTGATACCCAGTCTAAAACCTCCCCAGGTAACTGATTTACCTATGTGCCAAATTTGGTACAGATCGGTCCAGTTGTTTGGCCGTGCATAAAGGACAAACAGACAGATAACAGACAGACAAAAATTGCTTTTTATATATATAAGAGACTAGCAGAAGGACCCGGCTTTGCTCGGGTGTATTTCATCTATTTCGTTTCCTTTTTCCAAGTGTCGTAAAAAGATATCAAGAGTATCCCGCATAACAGTGACCTCTACAGCACTCAGCCCCACTATCTTCTGAGCTGTGGATCTAATCTTATGTTGCGTGATACTGTCTGCTGAGCTGTGTATCTGATCTTATGTTTTGTGATACTGTCTGCTGAGCTGTGTATCTAATCCTATCCTGTGTGATACTGTCTGCTGAGCTGTGTATCTAATCCTAGCCTCTGTGATACTATCTGCTGAGCTATGTATCTAATCTTATGTTGTGTGATAATGTCTGCTGAGCTGTGTATCTAATCCTATCCTGTGTGATACTGTCTGCTGAGCGTGTGTCTAATATTCTATCCTGTGTACCTAGTAGTTGATTTTTAACTTTATTTTTTCAATCCCTGTTGGCTGAGTGGAAGAGGGCATGGCCTAACTGTATTGGGGTGTGTCCTTTTGAATATCTCAATCTAAAACAGCACCACTGTCCTCTCTGAGTGTGAGCTGCACAGAGAAAGTCACCATCCCTCCCACCTCTGTAGCTGACAGAAGTTGATTTTTAACTTCATTTTGTCAATACTCATTGGCTGCAAAGGGGGAGCAGTGTGTCCTAAACATATCGGTGGTGTGGCTTACTGGACCTAAAAGTTGATTTTTAACTTTATTTTTTCAATCTCTGTTCGCTTATTGGAAGGGGGCGTGGTCTAACAGGATTGAGGGTGTGTCCTTTTAAAAGCTCTCTCTAAGACAGCAGAACTGTTCTGTCTGAGTGTGAGCTGCAGGGAAAAAAATCACTGTCCCTCCCATCTCAGGAGGGAGGGGCATGGCCTAACCGAATCAGAGGTGGGGCTTATCTGGACCTGGGGGCGGGGGTTTTAAGGATGACTTAAATGGCCATCCTAATTTCACCCTGAACAGAACTGTGACCTCCACAGCACTCCTCTCCCTTAACAGTGTCATCCACAGCGCCCTGCCCCTTTAAAGCTAACCTGCTGCAGTGAAGAGAAATGACCAAGTTGTTATGGAAACCTCAGGAAATAAGGTACTAAGTGCTATCAGGCCCTGGCTTGTGTGTGGAGACGAACTGCCAGTGAGCAGTAAATGGCAGTTTGGATTTAAGTGAAAGGCTTGCTGGCTTGTTTTAGCTATCATGCAGGCCATTTTTTGGGAATATCTCAGGAACATTAAGTCCTAGAGTGCTGAGACCTGGTCTAAAACCTTCCTGGTCCAGTCGTTTGGTCGCGCATAAAGAACGTCTGGACGTCTAGACAGAAATTCATTTTTATATATATAAGAGACTAGCAGAAGGACCCGGCTTCGCACGGGTATATTTCCTCTATTTTGTTTCATGTTTCCGCGTGTCGTAAAAAGATATCAACAATATGCCCCATAACAGTGACCTCTACAATGCCCCGCCCCACTGTCTGCTGAGCTGTGTATCTAATCTTATGTTGTGTGATACTGTCTGCTGAGCTGTGTATCGAATCCTATCCTGTGTTATACTGTCTGCTGATCTATGTTTCTATTCCTAGCCTGTGTGATACTATCTTCTGAGCTGTGTATCTAATCTTATGTTTATGATACTGTCTGCTGAGCTGTGTATTGTCGGGTTTATAATAATTCAATTAAGAATTATTAATTATGGTCATAAAAAAAATTAATCAAGAATTTTTTCCATAACTTGTCGAAATTATGACCTGGTGAATTGTAGATAACCCAATCGATACAATTCACATCTGAGGCCGACTATTTCCTCAGATAATAAGTTCTTTTCATGTGAGATGACATTAATGCTAAAGATGTAACTTTTGACATTAAATAATAATACACAGGTATTATAAAAATATGCAGATTTTATTAGTTACACGATTATAAACAAATAGGTATATAAACATGATTATATATGCCAAGGAATATATATGGCAATGATATATGAAGCATTACAAGCTTATCATAAGTAAATAAAACATGATATATGCCAATTAATATATATGGCATTGATATCAGGCACTAGAAGCTTCACAATAAGTAAATAAACACATGTGGGTAAGAGCAGCTTGTCACATTATAACAAAGCTATTTGGTTAGGATATCAAAACAAGAAGTTACATTATATACATTACTCCTGTTCAGAGGGGTGTCTAATCCTAGACATCTATATAGAATGATAAATACATTCCCCATCCCTCTCTAACCAAACTAAAATACACCTCACATGTAGTAATGGGCAAATCCATTCAAGTATACAACATAGAAGATAGTAGTCAAATCCTAGACTACTTTTAATACTTCTGTCAATACTACTTTCATATCTGTATAACCTGGTAAGACTATTAAGACAACAGAAATTGGAAGAACTTGGAACAAATCTTCCAGTGGGAATTTATCATCTAGCTTGGCGAAGAATGCTACTATCAATATATCTCCGCATATATATATGCAATCATTTAATACTCTGATAAATTATGAAACTTGATTCTTCTGCAGGTAGAATAAAGGCTCACAATTATTCTATATCTAAGACTACATCTCATATAAAGAGATGATAAATAAATGAATATGTTCGCCAACATAGATGCTATGATTTTACCCACATTATCTAAATAGTCTTAATAAAATGAAACATCATTCTTTGTGTTTCTTACCAAGTCCTAGCAGGAATCTCACTTCTGCTCCTAGGAAAGCTGGATGGTCCATCACCATGGCTTTCATATTGGTAGACCCCTCAATCTTGGGTGTAGGCTGGAATGTAGGAATGCTATGCTTCCTCCTTTGTTTCTTAGCTTCTTCTTCTTGCCTCTCTCCTTTCTCCTCCTGATGCTCCTCTATCTAGGGTAATTATCTCCCTTGTAATCTAACATTACCACCCCCTGGATTAGTATTCTCCAATCAATTGAGGGGGTGTAAACATATGTAATAAGATTCTATGAGATCATGTTTACCCATAATGCAACTATGGAGGATGGTGTAACGATATTGATATCTGTCTCCGGATGGCACTGTTGTGCAAGCTATTAACACCATACCATAAAAAGTTAACTAGGGTATTTTTGCATCATATACATTTGACCCTCGTCGTAAATTAGAGATGAGGATTAACTAGGACATTTTGTATCAACTAAAGATAGACAACTTGGAGTCTCTCTGACACTATTGATCTATGGGCCATTATGGTATGAATGGGCCTTGTTCTCTACAGACGGACATGTCTGGAGAATCCAGTGTACTCCTTTATAGATAAGACCACATTTGTGGCAATAATTTTTAAGACGCAATACTCTCTGTATTTTTACACAGACTGAGCTCGGCACAACCTCATCTTGGCCTGTCTCAGTCACATAGCAAAACTTTGGTTCATGTATGTTTCTTAAAGACAATGAGCATGCATTTTGAATATAATATGATTAGGTATCAATATATATACCTATGAAAATGCCTGACAGTATATAATCCTATGCTGTGTGATACTGTCTGCTGAGTGTGTATCTAATATTCTATCCTGTGTGATACTGTCTGCTGAGCATGTATCTAATATTCTATCCTGTGTGATACTGTCTGCTGAGCTGTGTATCTAATCTTATGTTGTGTGATACTGTCTGCTGAGCTGTGTATCTAATTCTATCCTGTGTGACACTGTCTGCTGAGCAGTGTATCTAATCCTAGCCTGTGTGATACTATCTGCTAAGCTGTGTATCTAATCTTATGTTGTGTGATACTGTCTGCTAAACTGTGTATCTAATCCTATGCTGTGTGATACTGTCTGCTGAGCGTGTATCTAATATTCTATCCTGTGTGATACTGTCTGCTGAGCTGTGTATCTAATCATATCCTGTCTTCTGAGCTGTGTACCTAGTAGTTGATTTTTAACTTTATTTTTTTAATCCCTTTTGGCTGAGTGGGAGGGGGCATGGCCTAATTGGATCGGGGTGTGTCCTTTTGAACATCTCAATCTAAGACAGCAGCACTGTCCTCTCTTAGTGTGAGCTGCAAAGAGAAAGTCAACATTCCTCCCACCTCTGCAGCTGACAGAAGTTGATTTTTAACTTTATTTGGTCAAAACTAATTGGCTGCAA
>JAKVIS010001268.1:0-37742 GCA_033119425.1 Bufotes viridis
AGTGCGGGTGTAATGCTTTCACATCACGCATTGCACCCGCGCGGAAATCACGCTCGTGTGAATGCAGCCTTATACACTGAGCAGCCACATTGTCCAGCACTGCTAAGGGAGTGTCTGCCAAGCACAGGCATGTGGAGAAGTTCACACACACAGCCCAGCACTGTTATCTACTGTCAGGAAGAACCTGGCTTTTTATACATTCCCTTACAATGTTGACTCACTATCTGTTCCCAGTGCACGCAGCGTGCTCCGTCCTCATCTGGTAGACGGAAGGAGCATAGCAACCTGATTTTATCTCACGTAACAATAGCCAATACTGGGGACTTTTAGGTGGCTTTTAGGGGTTATTTATTAAGCAATCAGAAATTAAAACAGGGCCAACAAGGTGATATTAATCACCAAAATCCAATAGTAAAAAAAAATAAAAATTTGACAGTTATACTTTAAAGCTGGGTTCCTAATGGTTGTATTGCTAGAATATAACGAATATCGCAATGCGAATAATTCAGGTTATATTAATCGCATTGCGATTACAACTTAGTCAAATTTGTGAGATTGTGATTCTCACATCGGACAGTACATATTAGCATGGAGGCGCTCCCATGCACACAGGAAGTCGGCAGAAGCGGCAACGGGCATTGACTGGAGCGGGCAGGGAGCCAGGAATCCTCCGGACAGGTAAGAACAGCTTTTGGGAAGTGGAAAGACAACCAGATGAGCAAGGATTAACATATAACAAAAAAATAAATAAAAATATTTGAAATTGAGAATATATAGCGGTATATTCGCAATATTTGTGAACTATCGAATTTGCAATATTCGCAATAAAAATTCGCTATTCGAATATTCGCGCTCAACACTATTTATGACATCCTGCATGAGTTGTTAAATGGTCACTTGAATTAGTCACGTATGTCACTGATGTAACAAGATTGGTGATGCTGTGAAGATGTGCCTGACCACTTCAGGTAATTGCTGAGGCCAGTGATTTTCTACAGCGATCATGTAGAGTAGTTGATGTCATTGCTTTATGGTGGGGAACAGAGAGTTCAGGTGCCCTCCTGAACTCAACTGTTTTACCGTCATCAGGACGGTAATACAGTTGAATACTGTGGCGAAGGCAACAGTATTTTGTTCTGCGCTGTAGTATTTGATTCTGCTGGGGTGGTATTTTGTGTTGAACTATGATATTGTAGGGCCTACCTACTTCTGCTGTTGTCCCTGCCTACTTGTGGTGCCCTGTCTTCTGTCAATTTGTACCCGCCTACAACATGGGGCTACTTTTAGGTTTTTTTCCAGGACCACTTTAAGCTCCCAATCTGCCCCTGCTGTATAAGGTATTTAAGCAATTTCCTGGCATTCATCAACATAGCTTTGGGGTCCCGGAAAACCTCTTTTAGCAGTCCTGATAGGCTTGACGAGATTCAACATAGTTCATAGTGTTCTCAATTTTGAGATACTGTGGCTGATTTAATATTTATATTTAAAATGCTAACTAAAGATAGAATTTATCACAGTGGTTAAGGCTGGATGAAAAACTTGATGTATGGCTAGACACTTTTGTCTAACTCTATAACAACTATTGGTTACATCATAATCCACACCCGTGATGAGTTGAAAAACAGAAAGAGGCGAGCTGTTCGCAGTGGATTATTGATTTTGGTGCAATTGTTTTATAAATAGGTCTAAAGCTATAGCACCAAATATAAGCATAACTTAAAACAGGTTTTAGGCACAGGCCCATTATTAAATTTACCTCAATGACTATCATTGTGGTTCTGTGAGGTTACAAATGGTCATACTATGACTTGGCAATCAGATTTCTGCAAGATAGTGAAATAGTTTCCAAACAAAAGATTTCCTCCCGAACACTGTGCATTTGACTTTTTCCTCCAGTTTTGCTAGTAGAAACCACCATATTCCCATAGTGATGCAAGATTGTATGCAAACTGCTTACTATCTAGAATAGCCTTTAAAACATCACTATTATTTATACCATTAAGTACCTCACTAGTGCCAGCCATAATTCTCTAATAAAGATGCTAATCATAGTGCCAATTCATATATCAGACATAGTGCCATCCAAAAAATTTGCTCTTGAATCTTCCACCTATGCTATAAACAAAAAAGAACACCAGCTTTGCAAAGAGGTGGATGGCCCAAAAAGTATACAAAAAAAAAAGATGCATTAGTAAATTCCATAGTGGGAGGAAGTTCCGTAGTGAATTTCCACAGTAGATTTTACAACATTAACCGAGCAGGGGCGTAACTACCATAGCAGCAGACCATGTGCCCGCTATGAGGGTCAGGGAAAGAGGGGGCCCAGTCTTAGTTAGGGTTATTTCCTCTTCTACTGGAGGTGAAAACTTGGTCTGGACTCTACCCTATAAAGGAACAACTTTTAGCAAATGAAGCAGTGGAAAAATGGCCCAAGGTCATTGAAAAGCATTTAGGCAGAAACCCTTCTTTCCTTTGTGGGGGGCCTGGTTTGATCCTTGCTGTGGGGCCCTTACTTCTCTATGTACGCCACTGTACCCCTGCAAAATATGTGGCCATTAAAAAATCTGTTCATTGCACTCTTTTGTTGCATATTGCTCCGTGGATGTCACTCCAACACCCCACAATCAGCTGTTTGATAGTAGCTCTGGTACAGGAAGTCAGTGTGGGAACCACACATTGTCCTGTGGATGGTACTTGTAACAGCGGTTCTGCTCCTATTCACTTCAGTGGGAGCAGTGCTACAGTAACCAGCTCTGTCCACTTCACAAAGGACGTAGCTGTGTAGTTGAGACTACTGCTTCTCTGAAACAGCTGATTGGCTTGGGTGTGAGGTGTTGGACCCTGGTGATCTGATATTAATGGCTTACGCTGAGGATAGGCCATCAATAGTAAAGGAGTGGACAACCTCTTTAGGCGGTTTACCCTCATAGAGAGACTGTCCAGTTATAGTAACCTCCAAACTCTGTAAACACCAAGCTTTGAACCCATCTGTAACTGTAACCACCCAGTCATGGGCCCATTGGTGACTGTGATCACTATGCACTGTGCCTCATGTTTGAGTAAGGTTAAATCTTGTTTACTGCTGTTACTCTACAGAATGCCCATAGGTCAACATTCAGTGGCTTTTTGTGTGTCAGATCAATGTATTGAAAAGAAGCTGCATGGCTAGGGTGATCTATACTTATATCATAAAAGGCAAAGAAGGACATATCTGTCTATTCTGACCTTAATAGTTTTTACCTTGTCTGATGGCGTGACAAGCATAGTGTAAAGCAACCAAGGATGAAGAGCAGGCAGTGTCAATTGAAAGGGAAGGTCCCGTCAGGTTAAAACAGTAGGATATCCTGTTGGCAGCTATGCTTGTTGCTGTCCCCGTCCCATTAAAATGATTGATGTTTTCTGGAGAATTATTATGAATATTGTCGGCATCTCTGTTCATGAGACCTCAAAAGAAGAAGAAATAATAATATATTTAGGGAATCAGAACATTCATAAAGAAGACAGTAAAAAGGTTACATGCCCTGAATTTACCAACTATAATCTTAGTAAGTATTAGTTTTATAGGAGTGTGCAGATTGATAAAATATCACAAATTAAAAACAAAAATACATTGAAAAAAGAAATGATAAATAAAGCACAATGCAAAATAAAAAACAATCTCAGATGGAATTAAGTGTTGATCTCTAGTTTGTAAATACACCACTTGTCTGATCCAACGTGATACCGTGGACAATTAACTAAATTATATTGAAAAATGGACCTTGCTCATATATAGGGTGATTCCTACCAACAAACACATATATAGTGTTGGTAGCGTATTAGAGCCACATGGATTGATCAATCCAATGGATTGATAATAGGGATCCCGATAATACTGGCTACACTGTCTCCTTGCTCATTACCACTAGTATTTGGTAATGAGCAAGGAGACAGTATAGCCAGTAAAATCGGGATCCTTATTATCGCTCTACTGGATTGATCATTTACCTAAGTTGGAGCTGGGAGCGCTCCATTATTTCGGCCAACTATACAAGCGCATAGAGAAGCGGCAGTCCCCGCATCACGTGGGACGCTGGCACAGCGGGACTATCAAAGACGGCTGCGATACATCTCGGCTCTTTCTAAACAGATCCCCAGTCAACAGACGGGTAAAGTAACCACACAAACCACAAACATTTCGTTATTTGTCGACAGTATCATGTTGGATCAAACAAGTGGTGTATTTACAAACTAGAGATCAACACTTAATTCCATATTTTATTTTTTATTTTGCATTGTTTTTTCTATCATTTCTTTTGTAATATATTTTTGTTTTCAATTTGTTTTATTTTATCAAATAAATTTGACGTGTTTGATTGTAGGTGGTACACTTTCCGTGTGACTATCAGATATTTGAGTACCCTCCAAGCTTTTTTTTTCCCTTGACAGATTATCATTATTAACTTCTGGACAACCCTTTTAATAAGCACTTTAATGTGGCAGGCCTGGGAACCTTCACAAAGCCCCAGCAATCCATTATTTTGACAAGGGGGTGCCGATGAGAGGGCTTACAGAGCCCTTTTCCTTTGACTAACCTCTCAGATATTGAGAATAGCATCTGTGTGGTTGAATGACCAGGATCCCAGATCCCAGTCATTCTGGTCTGAGCTGTACTTCACAGCTGGCACCATACACAGCTCCTTTACCGATGACGTATATTTAAATGGAGCAGTTGGGAAGGCGTTAAAGGATTTTAATGGATTGTGATGCATCTGTCTAGACCATGATCCCAAACTCGGGCCAAATGGACCCTCGTGCTTTACGTCTTTAGGGGAAGGCAAATTTATATGATGTAGCTGTTTTCTATAATACTGTTCAAGCAGTGCTCTACTCAACTGTAATGAATTAAACATTTACTGTTTTCTGCTCTTCTTATGAAGGCACTGTGGTATACTTCTTTTCCGTAAAACTGTCATTTGTATGTTTATGTTCAGCAATGTACATTTAAACCCTTTCCGGCGTAAGTCGATTCTTAAATATGTCACCCGTTGGGCTCACGAATTGTATTTTATTTTCCAATTTCACCCCATTTGGAATTTTTTCCAGCTTCCCACTACATCATATGCAATATTAAATGGTGCTATTAGAAATTACAACTTATCCAGCAAAAAAAATGCCCTCATACAGCTATGTGAACGGAAAACTAAACAAGTTATGAACCTAAGGAAGCAGGGAGTAACAAACAAAAACGCAAAAATGGAAAAACGCAGGGTGCTGAAGGGGTTAAGCTTTTTTTTATGACTGTGGTGTGTTTTTTCTCCATATTTATTATGCAAAAATAACGTAAGATAAAAAAAAATGTAATTGCTTTTTTCTGCTTAACCAGTTTAGAGCTATATTATAAGACAAATTGTCATATTTATTTTCTTACCTATAAACACACCAGTTTTACTTCCATTAACATTTTCAGAGGCATATCCTGCATCTTCCAGAGCTCTATATGTGCATTCAAGCAGTAATTTTTGTTGTGGATCCATATTGGCAGTCTCCGAATTATTAATTTCAAATACTTTATTGTCAAATTCATTAATCCTTAATAATAAAAGGATGAGAATTAGCTTATAATTTGGAGATGTGCATGCATTGGACCAACCTCAGTAATGCAACTAAAATGCTCTCCAAAAGACCTCCTTTTTGGGTAGAGCACCCTTCTATAAAGACCAGATTTCCTGTGACAGAATTTCAGTTCCCGATATGTTAGGCATACTGTGCATACTGTTTAACTCTTAAGGCCTTAGGCACACAAGTGTATGTATTTTGTGGTCCACAAAGCACATAATTTGTGTGTTTTCCACATCCGTCTGTCCGTGGTCACAAAATGCGTACTGAAGTCAATGGGATCTGCATTTTGCGGACCACAAAATGATCATGTGCATGAGTCCATAGGATCGGGTTAATTTTTGTTTCTGCATTTTTATTTTTCCCTCCCCAACTTTCAAGAGCCACAACATTTTTAGTGTTTCTTTTACATAGCCAAATGTGAGCTTATATTTTTCAGGACAAGTTATATAATGGCAGCATTTAATTTACCAAATCTTGTATAGGAAAACAGGAAAAATTATTTGTGGGGTGAAATAAAAAAATAAAAAACAATTCCACCATGGTTGTTGGGTTTTGTTTTAACAGCATTCACTGTGTGCTAAAAAAAGGACACAATGGCCTTATGTTGCTGTCCAGTACAATTACAGTGTACGGTGTTCATGTACTGTACTTTTTATTATGTTTTATTACTTTTAAAAAATAAAAAATCTTTAAAATCATCGCTATATTCTGACACCCCACTTTTCCATCTACAAAGCTTTGTGAGGGCTTGTTTTTTGAGGGGCGAATTGTATCTTTTGTACCATTTTGGCATACATATGACGTTTTTATGACTTTTTATCTTTTTACTTTTTTTTGTTGGGGAGGGAGGTGACCAATATTTTGCTTATCTTGCATTTATACATTTTTCCTGTTATGGAATTTACCATGTGGGAAAGATATTTTTATATTTTAATAGTTCAGACATTTTGGATGTAGCAATACCTATAAAAAAAAATTGAATTTTTAATATTTTTTATATTTTTACTGTATTTTTTTAGACTTGTGCATGTGATCTTCTGTTCGCTTGTACCATAGACTGCAATAGAATTTCTATCTATGGGATTTTTACAGGAAACCTATCAATCCCTGTCACAGACACATCTTTGCAGACAGCCTACTATGGCAGGCCTGGGAGTCTTCATAAGGCCCCAGGCTTCCTCGGCAACATATCAGAGTCCAGCAATTTTACTGTGGGGACTCTGACTGGACAAAGGGAGCCACTCTGTCTGACTGCACAGATGTCACGTTCTGTATTGACAGTGGCATCTAAAGGGTTAACTGACCAGGTACAGAGTTATCTCTGATCTTAGTCATTGGGGCCAAGTAGCTACTGTATTATACAGCCGGCTACTGCCACATATGGAGCAGACTCAGCTTGTGCTCCTTCTCCAGACATCCCCTGCACACAAATGCCTTATATGTACAGTATGTGTGTTAAGGGGTTAAGATGACCACTCAGTTTTTTAAATTAACATCATATTCCTGTGTGCCCTATTCTATGGTGTTGCTAACTGTCTGAGTTTGAAAGCTACTCTTCTTAAGAATGAGTTCACTACATTACGCCACACTAAGGGCCAGTTCACACAACTGGTTTTGAAAAACACGCTTAAACAAATAAGCGTGGCATCCATGTGCCTTTTTTTTATTGTGTTTTTTTGTGCATTTTTGATACGTTTTTTTGACACATCTTTTTTGTTTATAACCAATGGGTTCAACACAAAGCTGTATTTTCAGCTTGAGGTTTTTGAAGCAGATCTGCCCCAAAAAACATGCAAAGCAACAAAAAATGCACACAAAAAACAGGGACTTACATGGAGCTGTATTTTTCTGCTTCCTATTCATTTCAATGGGAGATTCAGTGCTGATTCTGCCCCAAGATAGGGCAAGTGCTGCTTCCCATTGAAATGCATGGTAGGCTGTTTTGGAGCACATTTTGAGGCAGAAATGCTCCAAAATCAGCACCAAAAAACTCAGTGTGAACTGGCCCAAAGGGATGTGTCACACAAAGCTTTTTGTGGCAATTTTTTGAGTTGCAGTCAGAAGTGGATAGGAAGAGAATGAAGAATAGAAAGGAAGGATTACTTCCAGCTGGATCCACTTCTGTTAGTATAAAACTGGCACAAAAAGCTGTGCATGACACTACTCTTACCCTAGGTACACACCTAAGCGTTTTACAGCGCGTTCAAACGCGCTGTAAAACGCACAACATGTGAAATGCCATGTATCCCTATGGGCATGGTACACATTTGGGCGTTTTACAGCGCGTTTAAACGCGCTGAAAAACGCCTGACACAAACGCTAGTGCTTGAGCTTCTTTGGGGTGTTTTTTCAAGCGTTTCCACCCATTGGAATGCATGGGAACGCTCCAAGATGAAGATATGCGCGTTTTCTGTTTAAAAAACGCGCATACGAACGCGCGTTTTTCTCATTTGACCCAGCATAAAAAGACCGCTTCCAGGTTCAACACAGAATCCTAGGCCCCAGCATGGAGGAAGCTGGATGTGAGGCGCTTTACACTTACTTAAAACCTCCTTGCAGCGCTGCTATTTGAAGTGGAGAAATACGTATTTCCGGAGTCTAAAAGGACAAACAGACCTCCGGGCGAATTAAAGGTTTGACGTTATTTACGGTAGAGTATACCGCTTGATATTACAAGCTAAGTGGTCTCTTACAAATCAACGCCCGGGAAAGGTTGCTGTTTTAAAGCAAAGTGTCCATGCTGAATCGTCTCCAAATAATCGTCGATTTGAGCCGGCTTATCGCAAAGAAAGTGAGTACTGGTACCGACACTGACTAATCCACGGAGGTAAGATTTGTGGTGGGACGCCACCACCTATCTAGCAAATATTTGAAAAATACACTAACGGAGAATTGGTCCAACCAAGTACGGACATACTTCATATCCTCTAGTGTTTTAACTATCTGGAGTGGCTCCATAGCCAAGTCTGTACACGAATTATTGCAAGATGGACTTTTTAGTACAATTGAGCTAATGGATTCTTCATGAACTCACTTCATTTTTTATCATTTTTTATTATTTTTTTAGTTTTTATTTTATTTTTATTTTTCAAAAAAACTTTTTTATAAAAAAATTTTTTTTTTTCAAATTTTTTTTTCTTTTTTTCATATCTGTTCTATTGTGTGTTTTAATAAATGTTACATATATTTGAATAGTGCCTACTGTCTGCATATTTCCAGATAAGTTGAGTGCCATACCCTGATTCTATTGCCTCACTTTCATATGGATAATAGTTGAGAGATTTAAATGGAGAAACATCCTCTACTAACTCTTGAATTTCCTAATAGTGTAAGTGAAAATAGTAGGAGGCTATATTTTCAGCTCAGGCATTTATGGATATAGTGGGCATTCAAATCTTGGTGTCAAGGTAGAAAACATGTTTAAGACTTTGACATTTTTCCCACAATCTCGCAGGAGATTCAAGGGGAGTTCTCATCACCCATAACTGAAGAGGAGATCAGGAAGGTGATGTTCACAGTCCCCTCTGGTAAAACCCCTGACTTGGGCGGCCTAACCATTGCATATTTCAAACTGTTTTTCCCCTTATTTGGACACCCACCTTGCCCTTTATTTTAATAGCTTCTTAGTGGGTTAAATGATCCCACCACAGGCTGTAGAAGCCCATATCAGCATAATTCCAAAAGGAGGGAAAGACCCGTCCCTATGCTCCAGTTAGGCCCATTTCTTTACTGAATTCCGTAGTGAAACTATTTGCCAAGGTCTTAGCCACCCCAATGGTGAACAGTGTCCTTCTTGTAGTCAATCAGAAGCAGGTGGGCTTTGTGAGCGGAAGAGAGGGCAGGGACAACTACTTTAGAGTCCTGCACTCCATTATTAATGCAATTTGGTGTGGACCAGTCTAAGGCCCTATTCACACGTCCACAATGTCGTCCGCATGTATTCCGCAATTCTGCGGAATACATGCGGACCCATTGACTGTGAATGGGGCACGGAACGATGCGGAGAGCACACACTGTGCTCTCCGCATTAGTTTTTGCGGAGCGTGCCGCCGATCTTACGGCCGCAGCTCCGCAAAAAAGTAGAGCATGTCCTATTCTTGCCCGCAATTGCGGACAAGAATAGACATTTCTATGGGGCTGCCGGCCGGGTGTGTTTATGGATCCGCAATTTGCGGATCCATAAACACAACGGACGTGTGAATAAGGCCTAACACTGCTGAGCACCGACGTGAAAAAAGTGTTTGACAAGGTCGACTGGTCCTATATGAAGGCAGTGTTGGCACTGCCTTTTATCCGGGCCATTTTTTTGATCTATGGGGATCCCTCTGTGAAGACAAATGGAGTTTTATCTTCTCCCTTTTCTATTACCAATTGGACACGCCAAGGCTGCCCTCTCTCCCCCACTCTCTTCGTCCTGTCTTTTGAGCCGTTATTACAGGCTTTTAGCCAACATCCTGACATAGTTGGCCTAAGGGTGGCAGACACTGTGCACCAGTGCAGACGACTTATTACTTTTCCTCACAGACCCCCTACGTGCCTTCTCAGCCATAGTTAAACTTTTTGACAGATTTGGAAAGCTCTCCAACTTTAAAGTCAACCTATCTAAATTGGGGGTTTGTATTCCAGCTGACACCCAACAGGTTCTGGCCAGTTCTTTTCCCTTTTCCTGGCCCCAACAGTATATCACCTATCTTGAAGTTAAGGTCTTTAGTGACCTGTCAGATCTTTACTCACTGAACTATAGACCGATGTTACAGAAAGTGTCTGCCCAGTTGAAAGCACTTGAAATCCCCATGATGTTATGGATTGGGAGGAAGAATCTCTTGAAGATCTATATCCTCCCAAAGTTCCTATACTTGATCCAGGATGCCCTAATTGCACTCCTCGAATATTCTTTGTCAAGGTCTGTTGTCTGTTCTTTTTTTGTGGAAGAGGGCCAAACCACGACTGGCCTTCTCCATATTGACCTCCCTAAACAGAAAGGAGGTTTTGGTTTACCGAATATTAAAGCTTACTTTATCGCTTCACAACTCCAGTTAGTAGTAAAGATATTATTCTGCAGGACTGCTCCACTGCCCTCTGACACCCTTCACAACCTGTGGAAGCCACCCGCTTGTATAGCGTCAACAGCCAGACATCAACCTTTGATAGCCACTCTTATGACCGCTAGGAAAACCTTAAATCAGCTTCAGGTGCAGGCAAATATGATCTATCCATTGATTCCAGCGAATTTTATACCCTTATGCATACAAGATGCTCCAGACTTTACTGGACTTGCTGGCAGGCAACATACTCCCATCCTTAGATTACATGAAATCGCAGTTTAACCTGACCAACTGGACATACCTACATTATGCCCATTTCTCTAAGATGTGCCGACTCTTCCTGACTAAATATAACTCTAGGGAACTAGACTGATTCAAGACTTTACTATCCCTACCTCAGACCCCAAGGCACCTTCTGTCCTCCCTAGGACTGTGAGTGCAAAGGCTGCTCAAAAGCTGCCTTATCTCCTCTCATGGGAAAAATACCTTAATACCTCTTTTATGGAAAAGGAGGCCAGGGAAATTTTACTCAGCTCCCATGGGTTCTCCAAGTATATACAAACACAGGAGAATTCATTTAAACTACTTAAATGGTTGGTTAAAAATTAAATGAACTATACTTAAAAAAAATGTATAAAATAGACATATTTGGTATTGCCACAACGGTAATGGTCGGCTCTATAAATATATCACATGATCCACCCCATCCAATAAACACAATAAAAAATGCTATTATTGTGTTAAAGTGAAATAAATAAAAAATAGACATATTAAATATTGCCGCGTCCAAAAAAAGCCATTTTTTGTTACCTAACATGACATAAAGTGCAACACCAAGCTTCAAAAAGGCTATTATTGTGTAAAACTTAAATAAAAAAGAAAAAGTATACATATTAGTTATTGCCACGTCTTTAACTATCTGCTCTATAAAAATGTCACATGAGCTAACCCCACAGGTGAACGTTGTAAAATTAAATACATAAAAACTGTGCTAAAACAAACAATTTTTTGGTCACCTTGCCCCATAAAGTGTAATAATGAATGATCAAAAAATCATATGTACTCAAAAATGGTACCAATAAAAACGTCAACTCTGCTTGCCAAAAACTAGCCCCCTGCACAAGAAGATTGCCAGAAAAATTAAAAAAAATGGCGTTCAGAAAATGGAGACACAAACATAATTTTTTTTCAAAAATGCTTTATTATGTAAAACTGAAACAAACAAAGTAGACATATTTGATATTATTGCGTCCGTAACAACCTGCTATATAAAAATAGGACATGAATAGCACCGTGTCAGATAAATGTTGTAAAAAATAAAAACTGTGCCAAAAAACTGAGGTTACCTTGCCTCACAAAAAACGTAATATAGAGCAACTAAAAATCATATGTACCCCAAAATAGTGCCAACAAAACTGGCAACATATCCCCTAGTTTCCAAAATGGGGTCACTTTTTGGGAGTTTCTACTGTAAGGGTGCATCAGGGGGCTTCAAATGGGACATGGCATCTAAAAACCAGTTCAGCAAAATCTGCCTTCCAAAACCATATGGCGCCTCTTTTCTTCTGCGCCCTGCTGTGTTCCCGCAGAATAAGGGTAATAAATATAAAATTTTGTTTGGCTGCTAACCATCGATGTGTTAAAGAAAAAAATAGATTAAAATGGAAAATCTACCAAAAAAGTGAAATTCAAAAGTTTCATCTTTATTTTCCTTTAATTCTTGTGGGTGTAGTTTCCACAATGGGGTCATTTATGGGGGTTTCCACTATGTAAGCCCCACAAAGTTACTTAACAACTGAACTGGTCCTTAAAAAAGTTGACTTTGGAAATCTTCTTAAAAATTTAGAAAAATTGCTTCAAAAATTCTAAACCTTCTAACGTGCTAAAAAATAAAATTACATTTCCTAAATGATGCCCACATGAAGTAGATAGAAGGGGAATGTTAATAATGAATATTTTTTGAGGCATCACTATCTGTGTTAAAAGCAGAATGATTCAAATTTAGAAAACAGTTACATTATTTTTGTTAACTTTTGGATTTTTTTTTGTAGTTAAGGTAAAATATATTGACTCAAATTTACCATTAACATGAAGTACAATGTGTCACGAGAAAACAATCTCTGAATGGCTTGGATAAGTAAAAGTGTTCCAAAGTTATTACCACATAAATTGACACATGTCAGATTTTCAAAAATTAGGCCTGGTCAGAAAGGGGGTAAAATGCCGGTCTGGAAGTGGTTAAAATGTAAAATCTGCACAAAAAAAGAAATTTTTTTAAATTTCACCTCCATTTTGATTTAATTCCTGTGGAACACCTAAAGGGTTATGAAAAGTTAAAAAAATCAGTTTTGAATAATTTAAGAGGTGTAGTTTCTAAAATGGTATCATTTATGGAATGTTCTATTATGTAAGCTCCTTAAAGTGACTTCAGAACTGTATTGGTCCTTAGAAAAGATGTTTTTTTGCATCCAAAATTCTAAGCTTTCTAATGTCTTAAAAAAATAAAATGACATTTGCAAAATGATGCCAACCTAAAGAAGACGTGGTGGAAATGAATAACTATTTTGCAAGGAATCAAGATTTGTGTTAAAAGCAGAGAGATTCAAATCTAGAAAATTGCAAAATTATTTTTTTTATATATAAAGGTAAAACATATGGACTTAAATTCACCACTAATATGAAGTATAATGTGTCACGAGAAAACACTCTCAGAATCGCTTAGATAAGTAAAAGTGTTCCAGAGTTATTACCTGATAAAGTGACATATGTCATATTACAAAAATGAGGCTTTGGCATTTTGTCCAAACTGGCTTTTGTTGGAAGGGGTAAAATAAAATATCCCCTGCAGCCAATAACGCAAGAATTTTTTTTTTCAAAATGGTCAATTCACCATTTTTTGTCCCTTCACCTCCCCCAAAAAATATAATAAAAAGTGATTGAAAAGTCATGCACATACTGAAATGGTATCATTGTAAAGTAGTATCCTAAAAACCTAACCCGGGTAAGGTTGTGAATACTTATTTATTAAACTAATGCCTAGACTAGGCTGTGCAACCTATCTTGACCCAGGTGTGAGATAAAACTTCACTTTTATTATAACAGATAAAAAGAAATATCTAGTGCGTGTTTTATTTAGAACAGAACCATAATAATTAAAAATACAGTCACCACTCCACCAATATTTGCCAATGTCTGCAGTGACAGGTAAAGGAGATGTGCACACTCTCCTACCTATTCGCTGTTATCTCAAGGCTCACTGGTGACGGCGTTTGTATAAGGCCTCATGCACACGACCGTTGTTTGATTCCGTGTCCGTTGCTCCGTTTTTCGTTTTTTTTTGCGGACCCATTGGTTTTCAATGGGTCCGTGGAAACCTCGGCAAATGCACCGTTTGTCCTCCGCGTCCGTGGTCAGTGATTCCAGTCCGTCAAAAAAATATAACCTGTCCTATTCTTGTCCGTGAAAAATGGTTCACGGACCCATTCAAGTCAATGGGTCCGTGAAAAAATGCAGATGGCCATCCGTGTGTCATCCGCGTTCCGTGTCCGTTTTTTTTGCGGATCCCTTGGCAGGCACGTGGGAAAAATTGTCAGCCTGTCTTTTGGTAAAATCTTTTGGGTCATGTCCGCTAAAAAAAACGAAAGACACACGGAAACACAACGGAAGGCAAAAACGGACACGGATCACTGAACAACGGAAACCCTTTTTGCGGACAGCATAAAAAAACAGTCGTGTGCATGAGGCCTAAGCAGTAGGGCTTGCTTTTGATCAATAGCCAACTGCAATAGATAATGTACCTAAATCGGTAACCAGAGGATTAAAAAAAAAGCCCTCATATGGCAATGTGAACGGGAAAATAAAAAAGTTATTGCTCTGCGAAGGCAGGGAATAGAAGATGAATAATGGCCCGGTCCTGAATGGGTTAACCTATGTGCACCATGTGTTGTGGCGACATACAACGTTTTGGCAGTAATATTTGTGAGAAAAGTGGTTGGGGTCATCAAAGAAGATATAGTTTAGGCCACAATAATTATTTGGACTAGGAAGAAATCGCTCACATAGCTTTTTGATGCAAATCTACACTTGCTGACAGCAGGCATAAAATCTATGTGTAAAAATATAATGATTTTATAGTTTCTGTTTTAATTATTATTTTTCCTTATATAATAGAAAGAAACATAGTTACTTACCCCTTTACAAAAGCTGCCTGACTAGTGTACATTTTGCCTGGTTTGGCTTGATCAGAATCATACCATTTTTTCAGGTCAAATCTTTCTTCTGGTATTTCTCTTGTACAGTTTATTCCATCAAAAATAACTTTCCAAAAATGTTCAATTCCTTCACCTGTTGAATGATCATTTTGTATACATATTACATAAAAACAAAAAAGAACCCTTACCATTCCTATAGTTATAGTTATATTTCTCCAAAGTAATTTTGTCAATAACACCCCCTCATTAGCAAGATAACTAAATAAAACAAGATAAACAAACATGAATGTGCAATAATCTAAAAAAGAATATAAAGCGTAGACATAGGGTGATACCCAACGGAGAATAGGGGTGGTTGAAGACTATTGGCTGCTCACCCGAATACATAATATAATGTGTATACAGTATGACAAGGAGGGCCTGCCAGCCGGACTTTGCCATTACCGCTACTTTATAAACCAGACAGAATCCAAACGTGAAGAGAACATTCAATACAGAAGAAACAAAAACACCTCTGTTTTCCCCCAATAAAAGATTATTGTATAATCAGTAATAAAATATATATAATAAAATGCAGTGTGTCCACATGTGACACATTTAAGGACAGTACCCCTTCCTCAAAAACATAAGAAGAATGTTGGCAACATATATCTGAGGAAGGGGAAGTGCCTCAAACACGCCATATGTGGCCATAGTACATTTTATTTTATTACTGAATAAACAAGGATCTTTTACTGGGAAGAACTGGAACAGAGGTCTTTTTGTTTCTTCTGTATTAAATATGTGAAAATTCAACATTCTTTCAACTTTCAACCAAAGTCTTAATACCTGATGTCTTTTTACGGTTGGCTGTTCAGGTTCTGAGTCTACCTTTACAAGACTATGATAATACATTATAAGGATAAATAAAGTTCTAAAATAATAATCCCTAATGGGCTGGATTAAAAGTACTTTTTCTCCACAATAAAGCAACAGATCACCAAGTGAAAGGTATCATTATAGTCAGCAGAGTGAGCCCTACAAGGCAGCATGTCTGGTTTATCAGTGAATTTCCTGGTGACAGGTTCCCTTTAAATATTACTTTATCATAAATATATTCCCAAATACCTTAAATTAGTTATAATGGCTTGTTTTTTCTGGGGAGCAAACATTAGATCTGTATTCAGGATCATAATCCCTGACAAGTACGGTAGGAGAGGAGGATGAGGAAGCTTTTTACCTCAGTGTTGTGAAGTAACTTGTTCGCCTGTGTGATTAGGACAGGCATTGTGTGCACTAATAGGACAGCGGCCATTTTGTTTCTCCTAATCATTGCTCCCTAGACAAAACGAGCCGTTATAACTAATGTAAGGTATTTGGGAATATATTTAAAATAAAGTAGTATGTATGTATTTTAATTTTCTTAATTCCTGGAGAACTCCTTTAACGACCAAGCTGTTTTTTGGAAATTTTTGCGGTGATAACTTTGGAGCACTTTTACTTATCCGAGCCATTCTAAGAATGTTTTCTCGTGTTACATTGTAGTTCATGATAGTGTTAAATTTGAGTTTATATGTTTCACCTTTATTAAAAAAATTCAACATTTACAGAAAATGTGGAAGAATTGGCAATTTTTAAAAAATTTTAATTTCTCTACTTTTAACAAGGATAATGATACCTCATAAAAAAGTTATTACTTAACATTCTCCAGATGTCTACTTTATGTTGGTATCACTTTGCAAATGTTGTTTTATTTTTTGGGGACATTAAAAGGCTTAGAATTTTAGAACCAATTTTTACAATTTTCAAGAAAATTTCCAAAAAACAGAAAACAGCAGATTTTCATGGATTAGGTTATGAATGCCATGTTGATATTGAATAGCCTCTGGGGACCAGTACAGACATTTTCTGACAACCATACATTTATTTTTCTCTGAATGGAGCTGTCTCAGGGCATATTTTTTGCATGATGAGTTTCCATCATCATTGGTTCTGTTTTGGGGTACATACAACCAGTGGCATAGCGTGGGTTACCAGCACCCGGGGCAAGCAAAGTATTGTGCCCCCTAATTTGTGGACACACCCCTGTTTATAGAACCACTCCCCAAATTTTACAAAGACCAACATTACCAATAATACTATATAAAGGCCAAGTAATACTGATACCACATGGTTACATAGGATCAGAATATTACCACTATACTGATACTGAATAATTATACAACACTATACCAAATCCAGCATCACCAACAATAACACTAAACACTATGAGGCATGTTTTTTGAGCACATGTGTTACTTGTGGTTTTTATTGGAGATTTCATGCAGATTTTTAACAGATCTCACCCTTCTATTGAAAAGGGTGAGTTCCACACAAAAAATTGCAAACACAATGAACACGCTGCAGATTTCAAAATCCTCACAGCAGATCAATTTGTCTAATCGCATACACTTTGCTGGTACTCTACTAAGCTACTTTATTTTCCCCATGCGATTCTGCAGGGAAAAACTGCACGTAGTCGACAACATATGCACGCAGCCTAATAGACAAATAAGACTGCCAAGACCATGAATATTTATTACCACCTCATAGTGACTAAATATTACACCAGACTGATACTGGGATAGTGTTGAATGTAAATATTCGAATAGCAAATTTTAATTGCAAATATCGCAACTTCGAGAATTTGCGAATATTTCGAATATAGTGATACATATTCGTAAAAAGGAATATTCGTCAGTTTTTTTTCATCTGGACCCATTACCTGCCTGCTTCTTGCTTGTGGGCCAATGTGAGAAGGCTGCAATATCTAGTGAATTAGAATATTCTTCATTATTTATTTTATTTCTTCTTATGCAAAAAATCGGCAATGTAATACGTGCGTTAATCAAGTAAGGGCAGGTTATAGGAAACTTTCCTATTGAGTTGGCTTTCTAGAATATGTAGAATATAGTGTGACATATATTCGTAAAAACGAATATTCTTTTTTTTCTTCATCTGAACCCATTAGAGTAGTAAATGTAATGGGTTCAGATGAAAAAAAAAAGACGAATATTCGTTTTTACGAATATATATCACACTATATTCTACATATTCATGAGTTCTAGCAAGCCAACTCAATAGGAAAGTTGCCTATAACCCGCCCTCACTCGATTAACGCGCATATTACATTGCCGATTTTTCGCATAAGCTAAAATAAATTAAATAATGAAGAATATTCTAATTCATTCAGGATAAACACTGTAAACTTCTAGCAGCTTGAAAAATGTAACCAAAGTGACCCACGCCTGTATTTTGCGTTATGAATTCACATTATGCGATTTTTACATTGCCAATTTTTCGCAATCAACAAAATAATCTCGAATACAAATATTCACGAATATGTGATGAATATTCTAACGAATATTCGCGAAATATCCGAATTCGAATATTGCCTCTGCCACTCATCACTATACTGGGAGTCTTTTCCCCCCAATCTGATAAAGTGGCCGGTCTATTCATTCTCTATGGTACTACTGGAGATAGCCTAGTGCAGCACTCAGCTATTTCTGGCAGTCCCATAGAGAATAAATGGAGTGTATGCCTCACCTGGCACTCCATCAGATCAAGAGAACAGGACCCCCGTTCTTGGGATCAGTGTGGTCCCAGTAGTCAGACCCTCACTGATTAGTTAGTTATCCCCTATCCCTGTGATAGCTAACCTCTGGCACCCCAGCTGTGGTAAAATTACGACTCACAAGATGTAGACTTGCTTGGCTGTTCTTAGAAAAGAATAGAGAATGCGGGGATTCGTAGTTTCACCACATTGTTTTCGCATACTTTGTTGGTTCGGCTGCTTCAGGCTGTTCATTCCTCTTGCCCACCTTCTTGTATAAAGCCAGGTGGTTTATTAACAGTGGATGTCATTGGGTAACAAAGGTCTATTTGCCTTCGGATTTGCTGCTCAAAAATTGATCATTTTGGCTGCGGAGTGGATTATTTTGTGGAGCGTGGATAGCCTGGCCTGCCCATTCCAGGCTGTGGTTGATTTCTTATCAGTCTGGAGTGTAAGGGATCGTTTTCTTTTTCCCATTGAAGGATCACCTTTGGAATGTTACCAGTTTCAGTTTTTCGCTATTTTATGGAACCTACTCTTTTCGAATTGGTGCAGCTAATGAAGCAGCAAGGGTGGTTTTTCTGACAGGGAAGTGCGGCACATTGGTAGTTGGAAATCGCCCTGTTTTGCTAGTTATGTTTGGCTTAATTTGTTGTTCTGACAATGTTTGTTTCTTTTAAGAATTTCACCTCCTAGTGGTCTGCTACCTAGGACACTCTTATGTGTTTTGGGTGGCACAGCATGCTGCATGTCGGCCTGGAGGGAGGAATTTGCGTTTCCACATTGTTGAAGTCTTGTAATGGAGTATACCGGGTCTTTCACTTGGGAGGTAATGATGTGTGTTTCCTCAAGATGGTGGAGTTGATCAAACTTATCTGTGCTGACTTGGAAAGTATCACCAGTTTGTTTTCTGAAATTGTGATTGGTCCAAGATTATTCCGAGCGTCACATGGCATGTTCATGGCGGTCGTTATGTGGATATGATGTGGTAGAGATGAAGGTGCACTTGCCCACCAGGAGTCCAGTGGTCGACATACCGCCTCGGATCCCGTGCATTTCATAGCTTCACATTTGGGTTTTATGATTAATATCAATAAAGCTGTGACCAGCACCTGTGCAAGAAAGGTTATATGGTTGTACTGTGTGCTTTCTCACTTAAAGGGAAAGCTTAACCCAACACACAAGTGCATAGGACACCTACAGTGTATTTGAATGGAAGACACATCGTGTGGAGGTGATTTGATTGGTCACATGGCCCTTTATCTGCAGCCATTTGATAGACAAGATCTCTGTGTGGACAGTGCAAAAGACTTGCCAAACAAAGAGCCATATCTTATCAAATATAGAAAATGGTTCAGAATTTCGGCAGAGGCTGTATTATTAAGTGCCATATAATCATTTTACAAACACAGTGGTCAACAGTAACCAGAAAATGGCTGATCCCTTTAAGCATTGTGACTTTTTCAATATTTTAATTACTTATAATAAGTTCTGTCTTGTATCCTTAAACTAATTTATATCCTAAGTTTGGCACATAAAATGCTACTTGTCAAGACAAATAATTGTGCAGGGAACATTATTTAATTATTGAAAAATCATATATGTGTAGATACATGAGGGAGTACGGTAACTGAAGTTTGTTCTCCTTATTAATACGTGCACGATGGTTAACACTCACCTCCGGGAAAATTACATCCTATGCCAACTATAGCTATATGATCTTCTTCCATCCTGACTATACTTGACCTCTGAAAGACAAATAAGTAGTTGGTACTAGGCATATACTGTGATGAAAAATTAAATTAGGAATGTCCCGATACCATTTTTTTAAGACCAAGTACGAGTACCGATACTTTTATTTAAGTACTCGCCGATACTAATTTTAACAATAAAATAAATAACACATTTATTTTGTGACCACTGACCAACCATAAGTCCGAAAAACATAACGGCCACCCAGCCTTTCATCATCCCCCCAGCCTCTTCCTCTCATCAGCCCCCCAGCCTCTCATCAGCCCCCCAGCCTCTCTTCAGTCCCCAGCCTCTCATCAGCCCCCCAGCCTCTCATTAGCCCCCCAGCCTCTTTCTCTCATCAGCCCCCCAGCCTCTCATCAGTGCCCCCGCCTCTACCTCTCATTAGCCCCCCCCAGCCTCTCATCAGCCCCCCAGCCTCTTCCTCTCAGCAGCCCCCCAGCCTCTTCCTCTCAGCAGCCCTACAGCCTCTTATCAGCCCCCAGCCTCTCATCAGCCCCCAGCCTCTCATCAGCCCCCAGCCTCTTCTTCTCATCAGCCCCCAGCCTCTCATTAGCCCCCAGCCTCTTCCTCTCAGCAGCCCCCAGCCTCTCATCAGCCCCCAGCCTCTCATTAGCCCCCCCAGCCTCTTCCTCTCAGCATCCCCACAGCCTCTTCCTCTCAGCAGCCCACCCAGCCTCTTCCTCTCAGCAGCCCCCCAGCCTCTTCCTCTCAGCAGCCCTACAGCCTCTTATCAGCCCCCCAGCCTCTCATCAGCCCCCAGCCTCTCATCAGCCCCCCAGCCTCTTCTTCTCATCAGCCCCCCAGCCTCTCATTAGCCCCCCAGCCTCTTCCTCTCAGCAGCCCCCCCAGCCTCTTCCTCTCAGCAGCCCCCCCCAGCCTCTTCCTCTCATCGGCCCCCCCGCCTCTTCCTCTCATTAGCCCCCTCGCCTCTTTCTCTCAGCAGCCCCCCAGCCTCTTCTTCTCAGCAGCCACCCAGCCTCTTCCTCTCAGCAGCCCTACAGCCTCTCATCAGCCCCCAGTCTCTCATCAGCCCCCAGCCTCTCGTTAGCCCCCCAGCCTCTCATCAGCCCCCCAGCCTCTTCCTCTCATCCGCCCCCCAGCCTCTCATTAGCCCTCCCAGCCTCTTCCTCTCAGCAGCCCCCCAGCCTCTTCCTCTCAGCAGCCCCCCAAGCCTCTTCCTCTGATTATCCCCCCGGCCTCTCATCAGGCCCCCAGCCTCTTCCTCTCATCAGCCCCCCAGCCTCTTCCTCTCATCAGCCCCCCCGCCTCTTCCTCTCATTAGCCCCCCCCAGCCTCTCATCAGCCCACCAGACTTTCATTAGCCCCCCCAGCTTCTTCCTCTCAGCAGCCCCCACAGCCACTTCCTCTCATCATCCCCCAGCCTCTTCCTCTCATCACCCCCCCCAGCCTCTTCCTCTCAGCAGCCCCCCAGCATCTTCCTCTCAGCAGCCCCCAGCCTCTCATCAGCTCCCCCAGCCTTAATCCCCCTCCCCAGTATTAAAATCATTGGTGGCAGTTGCCACGGGGTCCCACTCCCCTTCCATCATTAGTGGCAGTGGCCACAGGGTCCCCCTCCCCCATTGGTGGCAGTGCGCCCTCCCCCCACCCCCCATCATTGGTGGCAGCGATCAGAGTCCCAGCAGTGGAATGCTGGAGTCCGATCGGTTACCATGGCAGCCAGGACTCTGCTGAAGTCCTAGCTGCCATGGTCAGTTAGTGAGCAGCATTATACTCACGTGCACCGTGGGCGCCAGGCTCTCCCTCTGTCTGTGCGGCACATTGCTAATGCATGTGAGTATAATGCTGCTCACTAACTGACCATGGCAGCCAGGACTTCAGTAGCTTCCTGGCTGCCATGGTAACCGATCGGAGCCCCAGCATTACACTGCTGGGACTCCAATCACTGCCACTGCCACCAATGATGGGGGGGACGGGGAGGGCGCACTGCTACCAATGTGGGAGGGAGACCCTGTGGCCACTGCCACCAATCATTTATACTGGGGAGGGAGGTGGGGTTGAGGGCGCACTGCGCCACCAATGCAAATTAAAGCATTCCCAGCAACCGGCCTCTGAAAGGGCTGCGATCCGCGCAATTAACCCCTCAACCTGAGGGGTTAATTGCGCGGATCGCAGCCCTTTGAGGGGTCAGTTGCCGGAAATGTGAATCACAGGGCACAGAATAGAGCCACAACACAGAGGTCCCGCCCCCACGCCGATGGGACACGCTGCCGTCCCCACGCTGATCGGGTGAGAGTGCCGCCACCGCTGCACTGCCTTCCAGTATCGGCAGCGGTATCGGGGACATTTGCACGATTACAAGTACTTGGCAAATGTCCAGTATCGGTCCTGATACCGATACTGGTATCAGTATCGGGACATCCGTAAATTAAATTTAACATCTTTTTAAGGTTGAACATCCTGTGCTGATTCATATCATTTAGAGCTCAGTTTTTTATACAAAGCTCCAAATATGGTCACAAACATGCACTTTCTAGATAAAAAAATAGATTTACATCTAAGTAGGGAGTAGTAATCTGGCTCTTAGAAAAAGATAATACTTTCTAATATATCATGACGGATATTGGTCACAAACATGAACATTTTTGCTGATGATGAATATTCAGGTTGACCTTCCTTTGACTTATTCAATATGGCATCAAAATGTGCTGCCTTTAGCTTTTACTCATTGTGCAAATGCATAGTGTTAAATGGTCAGTGCCCAGTCATATAATTAAATGAAAATATGATGGCTTCCTTCACCAACCTCTAGGAAGCATTTAGTTGATATTAGGGTACTTTCACACTTGCGTTATTCTTTTCCGGCATAGAGATACGTCAAAAGGGCTCTATGCCGGAAAAGAACGGATCCAGCATATCCCCATGCTTTCTGAATGGAGTGAAATCCGTTCAGTTAGCATCAGGATGTCTTCGGTTCAGTCACTGTACGGCCTTTTTTGCCGGAGAATATACCGCAGCATGCCGGAAGACTTGCCAGAGAGACGGATCCGGCGTTAATGTCCATTGAAATACATTAACGCTGGATCCGTTACAAAGTGCTAAGTCTTTTGCCAGATCGACGGATCCGGCATTTCAATCTGTGCATGTGCAAGGGCAGAGGAGGAGCCGGGGAAGCAACTTCCTGTTGTTCTTTTTGTGCCGGCCTGCGAGGGAGAAAGGAGGACTGTGTTGCAGGTGAGTATAATTTTTTAATTTTTTTGGTTGAACATTAGAAAATTAAAAAATAAGCAGCTCCTATGTATGTATACTTAGGAGCTGTAATTACATGGTGCATGCTAGGAGTGGTAGTCCTGGGTACTACTACTCCCAGCATCCACTATTCACTTGTAGCTCCTGCAGGCCCTATACAGTTTTACACAGGGATTGCAGGAGGTACAAGTGCACAGTGGATGTTGGGGGTGGTAGTTCTTGGTACTACCACCCCCTGCTTCCACTGTGCACTTGTACCTCAAGCAAGCCCCTGCATCCACTGTGCACTTGTACATCAAGCAGGCCGCATGCAGTTTTGCATAGGGCCTGCTTGACGTACAAGTGCACAGTGGATGTTGGGGGTGGTAGTCCTTGGTACTACCACCCTCTGCATCCACTATGCACTGGTACCTCCTGCAATCCCTATGCAAAACTGCATAGGGCCTGCAGGAGCTACAAGTGCATAGTGGATGCTGGGAGTAGTAGTACCCAGGACTACCACTCCTAGCATGCACTATGTACTTACA
This sequence comes from Bufotes viridis, assembly GCA_033119425.1. Classification (NCBI taxonomy): domain Eukaryota; kingdom Metazoa; phylum Chordata; class Amphibia; order Anura; family Bufonidae; genus Bufotes; species Bufotes viridis. Next base: position 23,921 of record JAKVIS010001268.1, read on the forward strand.
GCTCCCAAGTATACATACATAGGAGCTGCTTATTTTTTATTTTTCTAATGTTCAACCAAAAAAAATAAAAATTTATACTCACCTGCTTCCCCGACTCCTCCACTGCACTTGCACATGCACAGATTGAAATGCCGGATCTGTCGATCCGGCAAAAGACGTAGCACCTTGTAACGGATCCAGCGTTAATGTATTTTTGAATGGACATTAACGCCGGATCTGTCTCTCCGGCAAGTCTTCCGGCGTTTTCGCCGGAGAAAATACCGCAGTATGCTGCGGTATATTCTCCGGCGAAAACGCCGTGCAGTGACTTAACTGAAGACATCCTGATGCTGACTGAACGGATTTCACTCCATTCAGAAAGCATTGGGGATATGCCGGATCTGTTCTTTTCCGGCATAGAGCCCTTTTGACGGAGAAGAATAACGCAAGTGTGAAAGCACCCTTACAAATGGGATGCCAGGGCTGAATATAGAGATTTGACCCTGAAAGTATTCCCAGAGTGAGGCTTCTTTCACAGTGTTGGCAGGAGTTCCACCAAGCTGTTCCACCAAGCTGTTCTGAATCTGCCAATGCCGGACGCTACCAGAATGCTGGCCCCATTGACTATAATTGATCTGGTAGAGGTCCAACCACTACACTATTTTCTTCTGTTACTTCTTGTGAAAAGAGAAATCTGGATCTAAAGCAGCATTTTTAGGAACAGATGTCATTTTTAATTTTCACAGCCAAGTTTTTCTAAGTTCTGTAACATGTCTGTGAGGTCAAAGCACTTACTACAACCCACAATAAGTTCCTTGAAAGGTGTAGTTTCCAAATTGGAGGTCACTTTTTTGGGGTTTCACAGAAGGGATACCTTAGAGTCTCTTCAATGGTGACATTGTTCCTGAAAACCATTCCAGCAAAATCTGCCCTCCAAAAGCCATATGGTGTTTCTTCCTTTCTGAGCCCTGTGGTGTGCCCATACAGCTGTATACGACCACATATGGGGTGTTGCCGTATTCAGAAGAAAATCCACAACAAATTGTGGGGAGCTGTTTCTCCTGTTAATGCTTGTGAAAATCAAAAATCTGGGGCTAAAGCAACATTTACTGGAAAGAATGTAATTTTTAATGTTCACAGCCAAGTGTTTCTAAATTCTATGAAACATGTGGGATCAAATAATTCACTACACCTCACAATGAATTCTTTGAAGGGTGTAGTCTATAGGCGTACCTCAGTGTGTCTTCAAATTTGATATGGCACCTGCAAACCATTCCTGCAATATTTGCCCTAAAAACAATATGGCACTCCTTCCTTTCTGTTCCTTGCTCTGTGTCCATACAGCAGTTTATAACCACATATGGGATGTTTAAGTAAACTGCAGAATCAGGATAATAGATAATGATGTTTACTGTTAACCCCTACTGTGTCACAGGAAAAATGGATTCAAATGGAAAATGTGCAAAAAAAAGTGACACTTAAATTTTACCTCCATTTTCTTTTACTTCTTGTGGAACAAGGGTTAATGAAGTTTGTAAAATCAGTTTTGAATAATTTGAGGATGTCGTTTTTTTTAAAAACAGGGTCATTTATGGCTGGTAATGCCCATAAAGTGACATCATAATTGATTTGGTCCCACAATAAGCAGAAAAATTGCTTCTAAAATTCTAAGCCTTCAGATCTAATGTCTTAAAAAATTAAAATGACGTTTACAAAATGATGCCAACCCAAAGTACATCAAATCACAGCACTGCACAAAAAAAAATTCAAGATAGGTTCCAAAAAATACTTACCGTATTTTTCACCTCATAAGACACACTTTTTTTAGCCACAAAAGTGGAGGGAAAATGCTGCAGGCTGCGATGTATCAGCGGGGAGGGAGGAGGGGCAGGAGTCCGGCAAATGCGACAGGGCCAGGTGCAGTCACTGTACTCTGGCCCCACCCCTCACTATCTACAATTCCATAATGAGTAATCCTTCACCTGTTAATCACTTTAACTAAAGTTGCGCTCCCTCATATGTAATACTGCTTACTAACCAGCTCCTGTAGCAGACAGGCTGGGCGGGCGGCAGCGTAACTCACTTACGTCAGGTGCCTGCGCCGCCTACTTTATGAATGAAGCAGGCGGAGATGGCGCGCGACGTCAGTGAGTTACGCTGCCACCCGCCCAGCCTGCCTGCTACAGGAGCTGGTTAGTAAGCATTATTACATATGGGGGAGCGTAACTTTAGTTAAAGTTATTAACAGGTGTAGGATTACTCATTATGGAATTGTAGATAGTGAACGGTGGGGCCCCTGTATTGAGGATCGGTGGATGGCACTATTATGGGGTGGGGGATCTGTGGATGGCACTATTATTGGGTGGGGGATCTGTGGATGGTACTGTTATGGGGGGATCTGTGGATGGAACTATTATGGGGTGAGGGATCTGTGGATGACACATAAAGCAGTGTTATCCACAGATCCCCCACCCCATAGTAGTGTCATCCACAGATCCCCCACCCCATAACAGTGCCATCCATAGATTCCCCACCTCATAACAGTGCCATCCACAGATCCCCCACCCCATAACAGTGCTATCCACAGCTCGCCCCCCCATAACAGTGCCATCCACAGCTCCCCCCCATAACAGTGCCACCCACAGCTCCCCCCCATAACAGTGCCATCCACAGCTCCCCCCCATAATAGTGCCATCCACAGATCCCCCCATAACAGTGCCATCCACAGCTCCCCCGCATAACAGTGCCATCCACAGATCCTCCATACCAGTGCCATCCAAAGATCCTCCATAACAGTGCCATCCACAGATCTCCTCCATAACAGCGCATCATCCACAGATCCCCCATAATAGTGTCATGCACAGACCACCATTAGTTCAAAACCCACCAACAGCACACCTTTTGGTTAAAAATATTTTTTTTCTTATTTTCCTCCTCAAAAACCTTATGGACCGGTGCGTCTTTTCAGGCGAAAAATACAGTTGTTCATGCCCGCAGTCATAGAGTTCAGCCTCTAAGCCCAATTTATGTGTAATGTAGGAAAACTGCAACACTCTTCTTGAAGTATCAAGAAGCAACCTTTATTCATCAAAGTGTCTGATCTCAAAAGCATAAAATGGCAATATAAAAATCAGCATATATACACTTAAGCATATGTTATGATGTCAGCAAGTAGTGATGTCCGCATTTAACACCTTAAGGACCTTGCCATTTTTCACCTTAAGGACCAGGCCATTTTTTGGAAACTTGACATGTTTCACTTTATTTGGTAATAAATTCAGAATGCTTTTACTTATCCAAGCGATTCTGAAATTGTTTTCTCGCGACACATTGTAATTAGAGATGAGCGAATCGAAGCTGAAGAAGTGGAATTTCAGGAAAAATTAGATACGCAACAAATTCAAATTTCCTCGCGCTTCGTGGTAACGAATCGTAATTTTTTCTTACATGGCGGCTAAAATGGCAGCTACTAGTGTTGATCGCGAATATTCGAATAGCGAACTTTAATTGCGAATATCGCCACTTCGAGAATTCGCAAATACTTTGAATATAGTGATATATACCGTATTCGTAAAAACGAATATTCGTCAATTTTTTAAAATCTAAACCCATTACCTTCCTGATTCTTGCTTGTGGGACAATGTGAGAAGGCTGCAATATCTAGTGAATTAGAAAATTCTTCATTATTTAATTTATTTCTTCTTATGCGAAAAATCAGCAATCTAAGGCTACATTCACACGTCCGTGTGTGTTTTGCGGATCCACAGATCCGCAGATCCGCAAAACACGGACACCGGCAATGTGCGTTCCGCATTTTGCGGACCTCACCTCGCCGGCACTCTCATAGCAATTGCGGACAACAATAGGACATGTTCTATATTTTTCGGGAACGCGATTGCGGACCCGGATGTGCGGATCTGCAATTGCGGACCCAGGCGGGACATCGTCTGTCCTCATTGAAATTAATGGGTCCACAATTCCGTTCCGCAAAATGCGGAACAGAATTGCGGACGTGTGAATGGAGCCTTATATGCGCATTAATCGAGTAAGGGCAGGTTATAGGCAACTTTCCTATTGGATTGGCTTGACAGAATTCGCGAATATGTAGAATATAGTGTGATATATAGTCGTAAAAACGAATATTCGCTTTTTTTTTTCATCTGAACCCATTATAATAGTAAATGTAATGGGTTCAGATGAAAAAAATATATATATATTAGTTTTTACGAATATATATTACACTATATTCAACATATTTGCAAATACTAGCAATCCAACCCAATAGGAAAGTTGCCTATAACCCATCCTTACTCGATTTACGAGCATATTACATTGCCGATTTTCCGCATAAGAAGAAATAAATTAAATAATGAAGAATATTCTAATTCAGTCAGGATAAACTCAGGAAACCTCTAGCAGCTTGAAAATTGTAGCCAAAGTGACCACACACACCTGTATTTTGCATTGCGAATTCACATTATGCGATTTTTACATTGCCGATTTTTCACAATCAAGAGAATAATCTCAAATATATGATGAATATTCTAACAATTATTCGCGAAATATCGCAAATTCGAATATTGCCCCTGTCGCTCATCACTAGCGGCTACACGTGTGAGGACATGGGGCAAGGAACTCTGGGAAGGAGGGATGACCCATAATGCCATGCATGCAGCCAATCAGCAGCCAGCCCGGTTATGTCACAGCCCTATCAATACGGCGGCCATCTTAGATTCTGCCATTCACAATCGTACTTTGCTCAGGGACAGGTGTGTACGCAGGCGCTAGGGAAAGTAAAAGAAAAACTAATTGTTAAACTAATTGTTAAAAATAAAAAAGGAAAGAAGAAAAAAAAAATATACGCACTGCACTGTTGCAGTTATTTCTGGTGAAAACGTATAGTTGCCAATTTCAGTCCAACCAGAAATATACCGGAATATTCTCAGGTCACTTCTGCAGTTATTTATGGTAAAAGTGTATAGGGACGTATTTTAGTAAAAAAAGAAAAATATATAGCGTATAGTGGCCTTTCTGTTTTTTGGGGGTTATTTTTCTCACAGATCAGAGGAAGGGCAAAATTAATCAGTGATGTCAACACAAACTTACTGCTGACACCCTCTCCACTCTGTCGGGGCTCTACTTGTATAAGCTCTTAATAGAACAGGTTCTGTAGACATCTATGTGGAATCAGCTGACGACAGTGTAAAAGGAGTGCGCTTCTTCACGGACAGGCTAGCGGCCACCCCCAGCCCTGTTGCTTGTACCCTAGATGGGTGAATAAAGGATTCATTTGCTGTACACTGTGGTGAGTGCCGCTTTTTCATCTACTTTATTTGAGAGACATTGGATTATCTATTTTTGGCTGAGCACCACCGAAGCTCATTTGTGATAACTGGGAGGTAATAAGCTTGCGTGCCTGGTTGAAGTATTGTGACTAGTGAGTAGTGCCGCCCCTTGTACTTTCTCCTTCTTCGGACTAAATATGTCCAATTTCATGTTTGCATCATTTTGTAAATGTAATTTTATTTTTTAGGATTATTTTTTTATAATGCTTAGAATTTTAAAAGCAAATTTTTAAATTTTTAAGAAAATTTCCGAAACCCACTTTTTTTAAGGACAACTTCAATACTTAAATCACTTTGTGGGGCTTACATAGTGGAAACAACCCATAAATTACCCCATTGTAGAAACTACACCCCTCAAGTTATTCAAAACTGATTTAACAAACTTTGTTAACCTTTTAGGTGTTCCACAAAAATTAAAGGAAAAGGAGATTACATTTTTAAATTTTACTTTTTTGGCAGATTTTCCATTTTAATTAATTTTATCCTGTAGCACATTAAGGGTTAACAGCCAAATAAAACTCAATATTTATTACCCGGACTCTGCAGTTTACAAAAACACCCCACATGTGGTCGTAAACTGCTGAACAGGCACATGGCAGGGCGCAGAAGGTAAAGTAGCGCCATATGGATTTTGGACGGCATATTTCACTGGGATAATTTTAAGTTGCCATATGACATTTAAAGACCCCCTGATGCACCCCTAGAGTAGAAACTCGAAAAAAGTGACCCTATTTTGGAAATTGCAGTATAAGGTGACACTTTTTTAAATACTATTTTGTGGTATATATGACTTTTAATTGCGCTATATTACATTTTTGTGAGGCAAGGTAACCAAAAAATGGCTGTTCTGGCACAGTTTTTATTTTTTGTTTTTTACGGTGTTCACCTGACAGGTTAGATCATTGTTATGGACACAACAAAACCAAATACTTTTATTTTTATTTTGTTTCAGTTTTACATAATAAACCATTTCTGAAATAAATCATTTTTTTGTGTCTCCTTTTTCTGAAAGCCATATTATTTTTATTTTTCCGGCGATTATCTTATATAAGGGCCCAGTTTGTGCGGCATGAGGTGATGGTTTGATTGGTACTATTTTGGAGTACATACTACTTTTTGATCGTTTCGTATTACAATTTTTGTCACGTATGGTGACAAAAAAAAAAGATTTTTTGGCACAGTTTTTATTTTATTTATTTTTTACAGTTTTCACCTAATAAGTCATGTGATATTTTTATAGAGCAGGTTGTTACGGATGCAGCGATACATAATTTGTCTATTTTTTTATATTTATTGTTTTACACAATAAGAGCATTTTTGAAAGAAAAAGAATCATGTTTTTATGTCTCCATTTTCTGAAAGCCATATCTTTTTTATTTTTTGGGTGATTGTCTTAGGTAGGGTCTAATTTTTTGCAGGATGAGATGACAGTTTAAGTGGTACTATACTATTTTAGGGTACATACTACTTTTTGATCATTTGGTATTACATTTTTTACGATGTAAGGTGACAAGAAATTGATTTTTTTGACACGTTTTTTTTTTTTTTTTTTTTTTTACAGTGTTTAACAGATGGGTTAGCTCATGTGATATTTGTATAGAGTAGGTTGTTACAGACAAGGCAATACCTAATATGTCTGTTTTTTTAAATATATTTTGGTTTTAAACAATAAAAGCATTTTTTAACAAAAAAATTATGTTTTAGTGTCTCAATTTTCTGAAAGCCATATCTATTTTATTTTTTGGGCGATTGTCTTAGTTAGGGTATAATTTTTCAGCGCTGGCCACGGCATATGAGGGGTTAATCCACCGGCATCGTTGTTATCACAGATGCTGGTGGATGCAGCAAGGATCCAGCTGATCACGGCACCGCACATGAGGGGAGGAAGGACCGCAGGATGAGAATGCTCGTCCTGGTTCACAAAGTACCAGCCATTTAGAACGAGCATTCCTGTCCTGGGTCCTTAAGGGGTTAATCAATGATACAAACAGAACAAATATACAAATCAACACACTGAAAATATCCAAATAACATGTATATATAATTTTAAAAAAGTTACACTAAGGTGAACAAGTACACACAGGCCTCCTCTAAGAACCACTCTACTTCTGCATCTGTTCCTCCCTGATGTGCATGCACCAACCATCGGCACATATTTCCAACTTCTTGGTCCCCAAGTGAAGCTACTGTGGTCAACACAGTGCTCACATAACTGTTCACAAGACCTTTATCAGCTATACCATACCAGCCATGCAGTCCACAGCATACCCATTGCTGGGCAACCATCCTAAAGAAAATATTGCTAAAACAAAAATGAATAAGCGTGAGCACTGATCAGGTGAGAGGCCAACATCCCTCACTCATCTCAAGACAAAACAACTGGGGAATACAAAGCACACATGACAGATCACCTTGTAAATCAGACATAACACCATCCATCATTAAGGGTAATCAAGAGATAACTTCACTTTTTAAATTAGGGAGTGGGACCTATCACGTCTGATATGGCAGGTAACAGACGTGTGGCACAGAGGGGAGGCAAGGACAGTACCATTTCACTAGGGAGAGGGAGAAATGGTGACCCCTAACTCACCTAGCACTGGCACCTGGCTGCCCTGATGTCCCTAGATGGGTTGCTAACCCATATGCCGATCACCTGCCTTGTTCCTGGCTTACCCTGAAATAAACCCTAGGTAGTGAATAGGGTGGTGGGAGCACTACGTGTAGTCCTCACCACTGACACCTAGGCTAACAACAGGGAAAGGACAAACACCACAAACAATCCCCAAAGTTAAACAAAAAACAGGAGACAACAAAAGGAATGAACCGGAGATCCAACACCTCCACAGCAACTCCACCAGAGGTCAGAAGAGAAGATCTGGAAAAAAGGTCTCTATCTGGCAACAAGGGAAGCAGAAAGGGAGAATATATTGTAGCTGGGAGTAGCTGACAGAAAACAGCTGAAAGGAAAAGCTACAGATTGCTAAATGGAACAAAAAGGATTACAGACCTAAGCAGGAAAACCTGGACGGGAATCCATTCTCACCACTAGGTCATGGAGGGATCACTTGAAACCGAGTGAGTAGCCACCCGCTGCGACCTTCTGACCCCAGGCACAAAAGGGTCAGCGATAGGTTGTGACACCCTTGTAACAGGACCAATCCCATATTCAGGGCGTCTCTCTAGAGTTGTGCAACCTGCTCTTTGACTAAGCACACATAAGTAGTCAATAGCTCTATTTGTGACAAAATTGATCAGTGATGAGTTTTTCATTCAACTGAGTGGAACGACTATGGTGTCCAACGTGGCCCCTACTTATGCCAATATTTTAATGAAGCAGCTCATTATATACTCATCCACTTTCTTCAAGTTTGTGGGAGGCTGTATGAGATACGTACATTGATAATATTTTTTTGATTTAGACTGGGACGGAACAAAATCTTATGGAATTACTGGATCTGATGAACAGTGTTTTTGAGGAATTGCAATTTATGGTGGTATACTCACATGAATCTCTGATGTTTTTGGATACATGGTTTACGTGAGTGAAGGTATATATAGATATATAAAAAATGATTGGATTGTGGTTATCCTAGATAATTAGTCTATGGACATACACAGCATGTGAGAATGAGCTATTAAAAATAAAGTTATATTGGAGGGATTTTGAGATGTAATTGGTCTATTTTACAACAATTATTTCCAGGGTTAAGTGAATTTTGGGTTCCCCCTTCATGTCATACAAAAAGGAAAAAAATCTCAAGAATTGGTTAGTCCGGATGAATATCCAGCAGAGTAGAACACTAGGAGGCTCATGGAAGGGTTGTTTTACCTTCCTCGGGTGTAACAATTGTAATAGCATGTTTAAAGGCAGTGAGTTTGGACATCCGACCACATTAAACAATTTTTCACGTCAGTCCAAGTATGTAATCTACGTCCTACAATGCCCATGTGGGCGCTTATATGTGGGTAAGACTACGCAGGAATGTAGAAATAGGTTAAATCAACATAAATACTGTGTACATGAAAAGATGACAGAATTACCTGTACTAGTGTATTCTGAGGCTTGTGGCCGTGATGTGTAACATATGAGATTCAGAATTATTGATGTTATACAGAGATCCAGAAGGAGGAGTGGGGGTGATAGAGAAGCTCAATAGAAGAGACTAGAATTGCGATGGATTAACTAAACTTTTGTAGTTTAGTTTTTAGTTTTTCCAGTTGTTTTGTGGACACTTTTTAATACAGAGTGGAATGTAGAACCATTCATCAGTATGTATAGAAGAATGGAGGAAGATTCATGCTCACATGACCCTTCGAAGAAGTTGGAGAAGGTCTTGCCCTGATTGGCTTGCGGGCTGAAAAACAGCCTCATCAGCTAATAGGGGGTGGCAGCAGGCAGGGAGAAGCCTGTGCAGAATGAGCAATTAATTACCATTCTTTGTTGAATTGTTAATGAGGGTGAATGGCTTTATGCAGTGTCTGACAAAAAGTGATCTTAGACAGTATACAGGGTCACAAGAAAGCATCTTCTAGGGTAACAGGAACAGAGTAGGGAAAGAATAGAAAGAAATAATTGAGGGACTTTGATCAGGGAAAGCAGTGTGAAGGAGTGAGGGGCTAGGGCACTGTGCTTAATAATACAGCTGCTGCAGAACTTCTGTGCTGCACTACAAAATCAGCCACTTGCAAGAAAAAATATTCTCATTTGAACAGAGACAGCATTTTTTCTCCCCCCAAATCTCAAGCTTCTACATATTATTGCCAGCACAGCTCCCCAATAGCATTCTGTTGCTGAGCAATTGCACAATTTTTTTAGTGTATTATATCTGTCTGGTGGCAAAAGCATTTTATGGCAATTTTTAGGCCAGTGAATTTAAATGCAATGCCTTTCCTGCATCGTTGTAATTGCATTACAAGTTTGCAGCCTGTGTTTTACAATAGAGAGAGGTCTTTTTTTAAACTGCTTTCTTTAACACAAATAACACAATATATATTGGTGTTGTGGAGGGAGAATAATCCCATTACAATTTTACAACGTGTGTTTTATAATAGAGAAAGGTCTGTTCTGAAACTGCATTAAACGTAAATAACACAATAGGCAGAAACCTTAGCACCAATACTGCATTATGCACAAAATAAATTGGCAATAGCAGTATCCACTGTGTTTGAAGAAGACATTTTATTGCACTTCTGTCTTTGTTACAGAAAATACATTTGCAGTTTTGTTATAACAGTTCCATAACCTGTGTGACTGTGTACCAAACCTGTGACTTTTCATTTAGGAAAACTGTGAGTTTACATAAGCCCTTGTAATAAAATGTCTGAAATATGGAAGGGTTCAAAACAAAAGACCCAGGCCTGGTCTTACCAGACCCAGAATGTGGGTAGTAGCAGCATCAGCTCTCCAGTCGAAAATGTAATAGTAGTAGGCCACAGTTCTCCCGGAGAAAGAGGATGACATTCCTCCTGCTTTTTTTTTCTATGCAGCCCCATAGACGCCTTTCAGTGATGTCCTCTCTGTCTTCACTGCCTTCTTTTTTTTTTTTTAAGAAGAGGCAAAAAAACTGTACCACGCACTCCAGCAGATAGTCTCACTGTTGATGACTTGTGTCAGAACAGTCAACATTTGGACTGCCACAAGGGGGAGCTTCTGGGGAAGGTTGGGGACCCCATGCATAGCTGTTTTTGTGGTAGTGCTAATGGCACTTGTTGCCATGGTGGTGGCTGTAGGGGTAGTAGTACAGACTGTGGCACTCTTGGCAAATACAGAGCAAGGAAACGAGACAGTGGCCATGAAATATCACAGTCTGATAAAAGTGGCTGGGAGGGTGAGGACTATGATGATGATGATTGTGTGTTGGACAGGACTTGGAAGCTGAATCAGTGCTGAAGAGGAGAAAACATCAAAGAACGATGGCGGCTATGGAGGCAATAAAGAGTGGAGGCAATGTACGGCCAAAACCTCCAAAGAACCGGCAGGGCAAGATCTGCTTCTATTGTGCTCAGCTTGGTAATGCCACTGATACTGTGGACTCCAGACCTAGGCCAAGTTCGGCTGCCTGTAGTACTGTGCAGTTTTTCTCCACAAGACGAGTACATAAAATCAAAGCCATGTCTCCGTGTCTTTTTTTATGGCAGATACAGCGCATTTCTGCATCTTTGCCTAAATTTTTTTTTTTCTGGGGTATAGCCTGGATAGTGAGCTGGGTCTCTTAGCCAGGCAAGCGAGGTACTGCTTCTATATAGAAAATTTGACTCATTCCCACAATCGCTTCAAGATTTCTCTTGTGCAGCCACCATACTCTGAAATGTCTCAACTGCAACATATCAAATGGAAACCTTCAAAAGAAATCGGAGAACCTACCTCTTCAGACAAGCCTACAACCTACAGTACCCCTGTTTCCACTATTCTGCCATGACCAGCTTTACCCTCACCTACTGTGTCCATCTCGCATCCGTTGTAGATTGTAAGCCCTTGCGGGCAAGGCCTTCTCTTCTTCTGTACCAGTTTTTTACTTGTCTTGTTTATATTTATTGTACTTGTTTGTTTTTTTTTTTTGTATGTATACCCCTACTCATATTTACAGCGCCATGGAATGAATGTTGCTTTAATAATTAATTTTTGGCATGTGCATGTCATATGGGCAGGCATTCTGACCCTGTTAAAGCAACAAGCCACAGTTTTTTTTCCATAACTGTGTGTGTTTGTAAACACAATCTGCCACGAGAAGGGACAATTTTTGGAAGCTTTATAATATGAGAAAGCATAACACATGCGACCGCACAGTGTAGTTTTTAATGCAGTGTTCATTAACATCGTTATGTCACTCTGACATTATTTGCTATTGAGAGCTTAGGGAAGGAGGTGGCTGGAGAGAAAAATTTAAAATTCATAAAAAAAAAGAGATAACATATTTTCCTAAAGGCCAATAGGAGCAACTGTGGTTCGGGTACAATTGATCTGTGTCCTAACCAAACTTTTTGAAAAATTTGGCGAACCGGAAATTAACCGAATCTTAAAAGTTTTGCTCATCTCTAGACTGTAACTATGATCAGTTATCTCTTGATTACCCTAAATGATGGATGGTGTTAGGTCAAGTAGAGAGTGACCTCAAGTAGAGGGTGATATGTCATCATTTTGATTTTGAAACAGTAATTTAGGTCTTTCACTCAAGTACCTTTGATGTACTGTAATTTCTGAGGCTGATTGCCCAGAGGACTGTCATGTGTGCCTTGTATTCCCCGCTGTTTCATTTTCAGATGAGTGAGGAATGCTGACCCCCCCGCCCGATTAGTGCTCATGCTTATTAATTTTTGTTTTGGCAACTTTTTCTATTATGATGGTTGCCCAGCAATGGGTATTCTGTGGATGCTGCATGATTTGAAGCGCCTGCATCAAAAAAGGAAGTGGTGTGCACATTCCTCTAGGATAGGTATCATTGATAATAACACACTAAGGGATATTTAAAATAGCAGAATGCCTAGAAGTGGAATGGATGGAAAGACAAATAATAAAATATCAAGATATAAAGAATAAATATGCTGTGATGAAAAGGCAGATTATAATGCCTTAGGGAGGAAGGGAAATATGGCAAGAACATGGCGCATAGTCCAATAATTCAAGATTCCAAGAGAAAGCCCACATTAGCTCGTATCCAAAGGTTACAAAAAGCAACCAAAGTTAAGTTGTTCTTTAAGTCCAGTCGGACTAGAGGTCTGCAATTTAAAGATCCACCACGCCTCTCTCTGGAGGATCCTCCAGAGAGATGCGTGGAGGATCCTCCTCCTATCCCAATCACCCACTCTGGTAATCTTTTCTATGCCAACAAAACAAATAGATTTATTGTCACCACCATGAGCCTCCACAATGTGTCTAGCTACCGTGGTGTCTCTTTTGTTGCGAATGTCACTAATGTGTTCTCCAATATGTCGGCGGAGCTCCCTCTGTGTCTTGCCCACATATTAGGGGCCACAAATACAGTTGATGAGATATGGAACGGCAATTAATAAAGTCCCGAATTTTGTTGGTCGACCCATCTATATTGTTCTTAAATGACTTAGTCGTCTGTAACATATCACAAAATCTACAATTGCCACACGATAACAGCCCGATGGGGGCCCCCCTAGCCACATACTCAGATTTTTCTCAGGTTTTCGACTCAAAGTGGCTGTGTACCATGTGGTCCCTTAGGCTTCGTACTCGTCTATAGGTAATTGCCGGTTGTGGCCCGATCATCTCACACAGATCAGGGTCCATCCGAAAAATCTCCCAGTATTGGGAAATAATCTCCCTCACCTTTCTGTGTGTGGTGTCATATGTGCCTATGAGTCTATTTATGATTCTGGGGTGACTAAATTGAGATGAAACGCGTCGGCACACGATTATAGAAGACTTTTTTGGATGCTTTTCTAGTCTAGTTAGATCTGATTAACTAGATAGGAGATGGATAGTTTACTTTTCCCTTTCCCTTACTAGGGTTATATAGGGCTTATTT
>JAKVIS010001269.1:0-36973 GCA_033119425.1 Bufotes viridis
AAAATCATAGTTCTTTGTTAGCGTTAGAGTTAGGTTAGGTCAATATGCCAAATACAAACCCTAACCCTACCAAGCGAGGTAGGTCATGAGGTATGTCAATAGAGGAGGTTTGTATGGTTGTTATGATGCCCATTATCTGTATATTTCTCATTTTATTTTGTTTCATACCACAAAAGCAATTAAGAAGCAATAAAATCATAGTTCTTTGTTCGGGTTAGCGTTATGGATAGAGTCAAGATAACCCTAATACAACCCTAACCCTACCCAAGCCGGGTAGGTCATGAAGGCATGTCAATAGAGGAGGTTAGGGTTAGGATAGGATGAGGGTTAACTGTAACCCTAACCCTATCCAAAGGGTAGGTCATGAGGTAAGTTAATTCAGGAAGTGGTTACGGTTGAGGTGATACCCATTATGTAGTAATTTTCTCATTATATTTTTGTTTTCATACCACAAAAGCAATTAAGAAGCAATAAAATTTCAGTTCCTTGTTTCCATTTCCTGAAAGCAATTTTTTAAAATTTTGGCCAATTGTTTGGAAGTATAGACTAATTTTTAGGTTAGGGTTAGGATTTGAGATAGGGTTAGCGTTAACCCTAATACAAAACTCCTAACCTTAATCCTACCAAAGCGGCAAGGTCGTAAGGTATGTCAATAGAGGAGGTTAGGGTTAGGGATAGGTTAGTGTTAACTGTAACCCTAACCTCACCGAAGTGGGTAGGTCATTGAGGTAGGTCAATAGAGGAGGTTGTTATGGTTGATAAGATGCCCATTATCTGTATTTTTCTCATTTTATTTTGTTTTCATACCACAAAACCAATTAAGAAGCAATAAAATTTTAGTTCCTTGTTTCCATTTTCAAAGCAATTTTAAAATTTTGGCCAATTGTTTGAAGTATGGACTCATTTGGGTTAGGGTTAGGATTGAGATAGGTTAGCTTAACCCTAATACAAACCCTAACCTGAACCCTACAAAAGCGGGTAGGCCATAAGGTATGTCAATAAGTAGGTTAGTGTTAGGATAGGGTTAGGGTTAACCGTAACCCTAACCCTACCGAAGTGGCTAGGTCATGAGGTAAGTCAATAGAGGAGGTTGTTATGGTTGTTGACGATGCCCATTATCTGTATTTTCTCATTTTTATTTTGTTTTCATACCACAAAAGCAATTAAGAAGCAATAAAAATCATAGTTCTTTGTTAGGGTTAGCGTTAGTGGATAGAAGTCAAGTTAACCCTAATACAAACCCTAACCCTACCCAAGCGGGTAGGTCATGAGGTATGTCAATAGAGTAGGTTAGGTTACTGGATAGGGTTAGGGTTAACCGTAACCCTAACCCTACCGAAGTGGGTAGATCATGAGGTTAGTCAATAGAGCAGGTTGTTACGGTTGTTACAATGCCCATTATCTGTATTTTTCTCATTTTATTTTGTTTTCATACCACAAAAGCAATTAAGAAGCAATAAAAATCGTAGTTCTTTGTTAGTGTTAGAGTTAGGGTTAGGGTCAATATAACCCTAATACAAACCCTAACCCTACCCAAGCGGGTAGGTCATGAGGTATGTCAATAGAGGAGGTTAGGGTTAGGGATAGGGTTAGGGTTAACCGTAACCTCTAACCCTACCCTAAGCAGGTATGTCATGAGGTAAGTCAATAGAGGAGGTTGTTACGATGCCCATTATCTATATTTTCTCATTTTATTTTGTTTTCATACCACAAAAGCAATTAAGAAGCAATAAATATTTTAGTTCCTTGTTTCCATTTTCTGAAAGCAATTTTTTAAAATTTTCGCCAATTGTTTGAAGTATAAACTCAGTTTTTGGGTTAGGTTAGGATTAGAGATAGGGTTAGGGTTAACCCTAATACAAACCCTAACCTTAAGCCTACCAAAGCGGGCAGGTCATAAGGTATGTCAATAGAGGAGGTTAGGGTTAGGATAGGGTTAGTGTTAACTGTAACCTCTAACCCTACCCAAGTGGGTAGGTCATGAGATAAGCCAATAAAGGAGGTTGTTACAGTTGTGGCAAAGGCCATTGTGTGTATTTTTCTCATTTTATTTTGTTTTCATGCAACAAAAGCAATTAAGAAACAATAAAATCATAGTTCTTCTTTAGGGTTATGGTTAGGGCTAGGCTTAAGTTAACCCTAATACAAACCCTGACCTTGACCCTACCCAATCGCGTAGGTCATGAGGTAAGTCAATAGAGGAGGTTGTTACGGTTGTTACGATGCCCATTATCTATATTTTTCACATTTTATTTTGTTTTCATACCACAAAGCAATTAAGAAGCAATAGAAATTTTAGTTCCTTGTTTCCATTTCCTGAAAGCAATTTTTTAAAAATTTTGGCCAATTGTTTGAAGTATAGACTAATTTTTGGGTTAGGGTTAGGATTAGAGATAGGGTTAGCGTTAACCCAATAAAACCTAACCTAACCCTACAAAGCGAGAGTCTAAGGTATGTCAATAGAGTAAGTTGGTTAGGATAGGTTAGGTTAACCTATAACCCTACCAATCCTACCAGCGGAAGGTCATAAGGTATGTCAATAGAGGAGGTTAGGGTTAGGGATAGGTTAGTGTTAACTGTAACCCTAACCTCACCCAGCGGGTAGGTCATGAGATAAGTCAATAGAGGAGTTGTTATGGCTGTTACGATGCCCATTATCTATATTTTTCTCATTTTATTTTGTTTTCATACCACAAAACCAATTAAGAAGCAATAAAAATTTTAGTTCCTTGTTTCCATTTTCTGAAAGCAATTTTTAAAATTTTGGACAATTGTTTGAAGTATAGACTCAGTTTTTGGGTTAGGGTTAGGATTTGAGATAGGGTTAGCGTTAACCTAATACAAACCCTAACCTGAACCCTACAAAGCGGGCAGGTCATAAGGTATGTCAATAGAGTAGGTTAGGGTTAGGATAGGGTTAGGGTTAACCATAACCCTAACCCTACCAAGTGGGTAGGTCATGAGGTAAGTCAATAGAGGAGGTTATTACAGTTGTTACAATGCCCATTATCTGTATTTTCTCATTTTATTTTGTTTTCATACCACAAAAGCAATTAAGAAGCAATAAAAATCATAGTTCAGTTCTTTGTTAGCGTTATTGTTAGGGTTAGGGTCAATATAACCTAATACAAACCCTAACCCTACCAAGCGGGTAGGTCATGAGGTATGTCAATAGAGGAGGTTAGGGTTAGGGCTAACCGTAACCCTAACCCTACCGAAGTGAGTAGGTCATGAGGTAAGTCAATAGAGGAGGTTTTCATGGTTGTTACGATGCCCATTATCTGTATATTTCTCATTTTATTTTGTTTTCATACCACAAAAGCAATTAAGAAGCAATAAAAATCATAGTTCTTTGTTAGGGTTAGCGTTATGGATAGAGTCAAGATAACCCTAATACAAACCCTAACCCTACCCAAGCGGGTAGGTCATGAGGTATGTCAATAGAGTAGGTTAGGGTTACGGATAGGGTTAGGGTTAACCGTAACCCTAACCCTACCGAAGTGGGTAGATCATGAGGTTAGTCAATAGAGCAGGTTGTTACGGTTGTTACAATGCCCATTATCTGTATTTTTCTCATTTTATTTTGTTTTCATACCACAAAAGCAATTAAGAAGCAATAAAAATCGTAGTTCTTTGTTAGTGTTAGAGTTAGGGTTAGGGTCAATATAACCCTAATACAAACCCTAACCCTACCCAAGCGGGTAGGTCATGAGGTATGTCAATAGAGGAGGTTAGGGTTAGGGATAGGTTAGGGTTAGGGTTAACCGTAACCTAACCCTACCCAAGCGGGTATGTCATGAGGTAAGTCAATAGAGGAGGTTGTTACGATGCCCATTATCTATATTTTTCTCATTTTATTTTGTTTTCATACCACAAAAGCAATTAAGAAGCAATAAATATTTTAGTTCCTTGTTTCCATTTTCTGAAAGCAATTTTTTAAAATTTTCGCCAATTGTTTGAAGTATAAACTCAGTTTTTGGGTTAGGGTTAGGATTAGAGATAGGGTTAGGGTTAACCCTAATACAAACCCTAACCTTAAGCCTACCAAAGCGGGCAGGTCATAAGGTATGTCAATAGAGGAGGTTAGGGTTAGGGATAGGGTTAGTGTTAACTGTAACCCTAACCCTACCCAAGTGGGTAGGTCATGAGATAAGCCAATAAAGGAGGTTGTTACAGTTGTGGCAAAGGCCATTGTGTGTATTTTTTTCATTTTATTTTGTTTCATGCAACAAAAGCAATTAGGAAACAATAAAAATCATAGTTCTTCTTTAGGGTTGTTGTTAGGGCTAGGTTTAAGTTAACCCTAATACCAACTCTGACCTTGACCCTACCCAATCGCGTAGGTCATGAGGAAAGTCAATAGAGGAGGTTGTTACGGTTGTTACGATGCCCATTATCTATATTTTTCACATTTTATTTTGTTTTCATACCACAAAAGCAATTAAGAAGCAATAAAAATTGTAGTTCTTTGTTAGCGTTAGAGTTAGGGTTAGGGTCAATATAGCCCAAATACAAACCCTAACCCTACCAAGCGGGTAGGTCATGAGGTATGTCAATAGAGGAGGTTTTTATGGTTGTTATGATGCCCATTATCTGCATATTTCTCATTTTATTTTGTTTTCATACCACAAAAGCAATTAAGAAGCAATAAAAATCATAGTTCTTTGTTCGGGTTAGCGTTATGGATAGAGTCAAGTTAACCCTAATACAAACCCTAACCCTACACAAGCGGGTAGGTCATGAGGTATGTCAATAGAGGAGGTTAGGGTTAGGGATAGGATGAGGGTTAACCGTAACCCTAACCCTACCCAAAGGGGTAGGTCATGAGGTAAGTTAATACAGGAAGTGGTTACGGTTGAGGTGATACCCATTATGTGAAATTTTCTCATTATGTTTTGTTTTCATACCATAAAAGCAATTAAGAAGCAATAAAAATTTCAGTTCCTTTTTTCCATTTCCTGAAACCAATTTTTTAAAATTTTGGCCAATTGTTTGAAGTATAGACTAATTTTTTAGGTTAGGGTTAGGATTAGAGATAGGGTTAGGGTTAACCCTAATACAAACCCTAACCTGAACCCTACAAAAGTGGGTAGATCATAAGGTATGTCAATAGAGTAAGTTAGGGTTAGGGATAGAGTTAGGTTTAACCCTAATACAAACCCTAACCTTAATCCTACCAAAGCGGGAAGGTCATAAGGTATGTCAATAGAGGAGGTTAGGGTTAGGGATAGGGTTAGTGTTAACTGTAACCCTAACCTCACCGAAGTGGGTAGGTCATGAGGTAAGTCAATAGAGGAGGTTGTTATGGTTGTTACGATGCCCATTATCTGTATTTTTCTCATTTTATTTTGTTTTCATACCACAAAACCAATTAAGAAGCAATAAAAATTTTAGTTCCTTGTTTCCATTTTCTGAAAGCAATTTTTTAAAATTTTGGACAATTGTTTGAAGTATAGACTCATTTTTTGGGTTAGGGTTTGGATTAGAGATAGGTTTAGGGTTAACCCTAATACAAACCCTAACCTTAACCCTACAAAAGCGGGTAGATCATAAGGTATGTCAATAGAGTAAGTTAGGGTTAGGGATAGAATTAGGGTTAACCCTAATACAAACCCTAACCTTAATCCTACCAAAGCGGGAAGGTCATAAGGTATGTCAATAGAGGAGGTTAGGGTTAGGGATAGGGTTAGTGTTAACTGCAACCCTAACCTCACCCAAGTGGGTAGGTCATGAGGTAAGTCATTAGAGGAGGTTGTTATGGTTGTTACGATGCCCATTATCTGTATTTTTCTCATTTTATTTTGTTTTCATACCACAAAACCAATTAAGAAGCAATAAAAATTTTAGTTCCTTGTTTCCATTTTCTGAAAGCAATTTTTTAAAATTTTGGACAATTGTTTGAAGTATAGACTCATTTTTTGGGTTAGGGTTAGGATTTGAGATAGGGTTAGCGTTAACCCTAATACAAACCCTAACCTGAACCCAACAAAAGCGGGTAGGTCATATGGTATGTCAATAGAGTAGGTTAGGGTTAGGGATAGGGTTAGGGTTAACCATAACCCTAACCCTACCGAAGTGGGTAGGTCATGAGGTAAGTCAATAGAGAAGGTTATTACGGTTGTTACAATGCCCATTATCTGTATTTTTCTCATTTTATTTTGTTTTCATACCACAAAAGCAATTTAGAAGCAATAAAAATCGTAGTTCTTTGTTAGCGTTAGAGTTAGGGTTAGGGTCAATATAGCCCAAATACAAACCCTAACCCTACCAAGCGGGTAGGTCATGAGGTATGTCAATAGAGGAGGTCTTTATGGTTGTTATGATGCCCATTATCTGTATATTTCTCATTTTATTTTGTTTTCATACCACAAAAGCAATTAAGAAACAATAAAAATCATAGTTCTTTGTTAGCGTTATTGTTAGGGTTAGGGTCAATATAACCTAATACAAACCCTAACCCTATGGTATGTCAATAGAGGAGGTTAGGGTTAGGGCTAACCGTAACCCTAACCCTACCGAAGTGAGTAGGTCATGAGGTAAGTCAATAGAGGAGATTTTTATTGTTGTTACGATGCCCATTATCTGTATATTTCTCATTTTATTTTGTTTTCATACCACAAAAGCAATTAAGAAGCAATAAAAATCATAGTTCTTTGTTAGGGTTAGCGTTATGGATAGAGTCAAGTTAACCCTAATACAAACCCTAACCCTACCCAAGCGGGTAGGTCATGAGGTATGTCAAAAGAGTAGGTTAGGGTTACGGATAGGGTTAGGGTTAACCGTAACCTAACCCTACCGAAGTGGGTAGATCATGAGGTTAGTCAATAGAGGAGGTTGTTACGGTTGTTACGATGCCCATTATCTATATTTTTCACATTTTATTTTGTTTTCATACCACAAAAGCAATTATGAAGCAATAAAAATTTTAGTTCCTTGTTTCCATTTCCTGAAACCAATTTTTTAAAATTTTGGCCAATTGTTTGAAGTATAGACTAATTTGTTAGGTTAGGGTTAGGATTAGAGATAGGGTTAGGGTTAACCCTAATACAAACCCTAACCTTAATCCTACCAAAGCGGGAAGGTCATAAGGTATGTCAATAGAGGAGGTTAGGGTTAGGGGTAGGGTTAGTGTTAACTGTAACCCTAACCTCACCGAAGTGGGTAGGTCATGAGGTAAGTCAATAGAGGAGGTTGTTATGGTTGTTACGATGCCCATTATCTGTATTTTTCTCATTTTATTTTGTTTTCATACCACAAAACCAATTGAGGAGCAATACAAATTTTAGTTCCTTGTTTCCATTTTCTGAAAGCAATTTTTAAAATTTTGGCCAATTGTTTGAAGTATAGACTCATTTTTGGGTTAGGGTTAGGATTTGAGATAGGGTTAGCGTTAACCCTAATACAAACCCTAACCTGAACCCTACAAAGCGGGTAGGTCATAAGGTATGTCAATAGAGTAGGTTAGGGTTAGGGATAGGGTTAGGGTTAACCATAACCCTAACCCTACCGAAGTGGGTAGGTCATGAGGTAAGTCAATAGAGAAGGTTGTTACGGTTGTTACAATGCCCATTATCTGTATTTTTCTCATTTTATTTTGTTTTCATACCACAAAAGCAATTAAGAAGCAATAAAAATCAGTAGTTCTTTGTTAGCGTTATTGTTAGGGTTAGGGTCAATATAACCCTAATACAAACCCTAACCCTACCAAGCGGGTAGGTCATGAGGTATGTCAATAGAGGAGGTTAGGGTTAGGGCTAACCGTAACCCTAACCCTACCGAAGTGAGTAGGTCATGAGGTAAGTCAATAGAGGAGGTTTTTATGGTTGTTACAATGCCCATTATCTGTATATTTCTCATTTTATTTTGTTTTCATACCACAAAAGCAATTAAGAAGCAATAAAAATCATAGTTCTTTGTTAGGGTTAGCGTTATGGATAGAGTCAAGTTAACCCTAATACAAACCCTAACCCTACCCAAGCGGGTAGGTCATGAGGTATGTCAATAGAGTAGGTTAGGGTTACGGATAGGGTTAGGGTTAACCGTAACCCTAACCCTACCGAAGTGGGTAGATCATGAGGTTAGTCAATAGAGCAGGTTGTTACGGTTGTTACAATGCCCATTATCTGTATATTTCTCATTTTATTTTGTTTTCATACCACAAAAGCAATTAAGAAGCAATAAAAATCGTAGTTCTTTGTTAGTGTTAGAGTTAGGGTTAGGGTCAATATAACCCTAATACAAACCCTAACCCTACCCAAGCGGGTAGGTCATGAGGTATGTCAATAGAGGAGGTTAGGGTTAGGGATAGGGTTAGGGTTAGGGTTAACCGTAACCCTAACCCTACCTAAGCGGGTATGTCATGAGGTAAGTCAATAGAGGAGGTTGTTACGATGCCCATTATCTATATTTTTCTCATTTTATTTTGTTTTCATACCACAAAACCAATTAAGAAGCAATAAAAATTTTAGTTCCTTGTTTCCATTTTCTGAAAGCAATTTTTTAAAATTTTGGCCAATAGTTTGAAGCATGGACTCATTTTTTGGGTTAGGGTTAGGATTTGAGATAGGGTTAGGGTTAACCCTAATACAAACCCTAACCTTAATCCTACCAAAGCGGGAAGGTCGTAAGGTATGTCAATAGAGGAGGTTAGGGATAGGGTTAGTGTTAACTGTAACCCTAACCTCACCGAAGTGGGTAGGTCTTGAGGTAAGTCAATAGAGGAGGTTGTTACGATGCCCATTATCTATATTTTTCTCATTTTATTTTGTTTTCATACCACAAAACCAATTATGAAGCAATAAAAATTTTAGTTCCTTGTTTCCATTTTCTGAAAGCAATTTTTTAAAATTTTGGCCAATAGTTTGAAGCATGGACTCATTTTTTGGGTTAGGGTTAGGATTTGAGATAGGGTTAGCGTTAACCCTAATACAAACCCTAACCTGAACCCTACAAAAGCGGGTAGGTCATAAGGTATGTCAATAGAGTAGGTTAGGGTTAAGGATAGGGTTAGGGTTAACCATAACCCTAACCCTACCGAAGTGGCTAGGTCATGAGGTAAGTCAATAGAGGAGGTTGTTACGGTTGTTGACAATGCCCATTATCTGTATTTTTCTCATTTTATTTTGTTTTCATACCACAAAAGCAATTAAGAAGCAATAAAAATCATAGTTCTTTGTTAGCGTTATTGTTAGGGTTATGGTCAATATAACCCTAATACAAACCCTAACCCTACCAAGCGGGTAGGTCATGAGGTATGTCAATAGAGGAGGTTAGGGTTAGGGCTAACCGTAACCCTAACCCTACCGAAGTGAGTAGGTCATGAGGTAAGTCAATAGAGGAGGTTTTTATGGTTGTTACAATGCCCATTATCTGTATATTTCTCATTTTATTTTGTTTTCATACCACAAAAGCAATTAAGAAGCAATAAAAATCATAGTTCTTTGTTAGGGTTAGCGTTATGGATAGAGTCAAGTTAACCCTAATACAAACCCTAAACCTACCAAGCGGGTAGGTCATGAGGTATGTCAATAGAGGAGGTATGGGTTAGGGCTAACCGTAACCCTAACCCTACCGAAGTGAGTAGGTCATGAGGTAAGTCAATAGAGGAGGTTTTTATGGTTGTTACAATGCCCATTATCTGTATATTTCTCATTTTATTTTGTTTTCATACCACAAAAGCAATTAAGAAGCAATAAAAATCATAGTTCTTTGTTAGGGTTAGCGTTATGGATAGAGTCAAGTTAACCCTAATACAAACCCTAACCCTACCCAAGCGGGTAGGTCATGAGGTATGTCAATAGAGTAGGTTAGGGTTACGGATAGGGTTAGGGTTAACCGTAACCCTAACCCTACCGAAGTGGGTAGATCATGAGGTTAGTCAATAGAGCAGGTTGTTACGGTTGTTACAATGCCCATTATCTGTATTTTTCTCATTTTATTTTGTTTTCATACCACAAAAGCAATTAAGAAGCAATAAAAATCGTAGTTCTTTGTTAGTGTTAGAGTTAGGGTTAGGGTCAATATAACCCTAATACAAACCCTAACCCTACCCAAGCGGGTAGGTCATGAGGTATGTCAATAGAGGAGGTTAGGGTTAGGATAGGTTAGGGTTAGGGTTAACCGTAACCCTAACCCTACCTAAGCGGGTATGTCATGAGGTAAGTCAATAGAGGAGGTTATGGTTGTTACGATGCCCATTATCTATATTTTTCTCATTTTATTTTGTTTTCATACCACAAAAGCAATTAAGAAGCAATAAATATTTTAGTTCCTTGTTTCCATTTTCTGAAAGCAATTTTTTAAAATTTTCGCCAATTGTTTGAAGTATAAACTCAGTTTTTGGGTTAGGGTTAGGATTAGAGATAGGGTTAGGGTTAACCCTAATACAAACCCTAACCTTAAGCCTACCAAAGCGGGCAGGTCATAAGGTATGTCAATAGAGGAGGTTAGGGTTAGGGATAGGGTTAGTGTTAACTGTAACCCTAACCCTACCCAAGTGGGTAGGTCATGAGATAAGCCAATAAAGGAGGTTGTTACAGTTGTGGCAAAGGCCATTGTGTGTATTTTTCTCATTTTATTTTGTTTCATGCAACAAAAGCAATTAAGAAACAATAAAAATCATAGTTCTTCTTTAGGGTTATGGTTAGGGCTAGGTTTAAGTAAACCCTAATACCAACTCTGACCTTGACCCTACCCAGTCGCGTAGGTCATGAGGAAAGTCAATAGAGGAGGTTGTTACGGTTGTTACAATGCCCATTATCTATATTTTTCACATTTTATTTTGTTTTCATACCACAAAAGCAATTAAGAAGCAATAAAAAATTTAGTTCCTTGTTTCCATTTCCTGAAACCAATTTTTAAAAATTTTGGCCAATTGTTTGAAGTATAGACTAATTTTTTGGGTTAGGGTTAGGATTAGAGATAGAGTTAGGGTTAACCCTAATACAAACCCTAACCTTAACCCTACAAAAGCGGGTAGGTCATATGGTATGTCAATAGAGTAGGTTAGGGATAGGGATAGGGTTAGGGTTAACCCTAATACAAACCCTAACCTTAATCATACCAAAGCGGGAAGGTCATAAGGTATGTCAATAGAGGAGGTTAGGGATAGGGTTAGTGTTAACTGTAACCCTAACCTCACCGAAGTGGGTAGGTCATGAGGTAATATTTTGTTTTCATACCACAAAGCCACTTAAGAAGCAATATAAATTTTAGTTCCTTGTTTACATTTTCTGAAAGCAATTTTTTAAAATTTTGGACAATTGTTTGAAGTATAGACTCATTTTTTGGGTTAGGGTTAGGATTTGAGATAGGGTTAGCGTTAACCCTAATACAAACCCTAACCTGAACCCTACAAAAGCGGGTAGGTCATATGGTATGTCAATAGAGTAGGTTAGGGATAGGGTTAGGGTTAACCATAACCCTAACCCTACCGAAGTGGGTAGGTCATGAGGTAAGTCAATAGAGAAGGTTATTACGGTTGTTACAATGCCCATTATCTGTATTTTTCTCATTTTATTTTGTTTTCATACCACAAAAGCAATTAAGTAGCAATAAAAATCATAGTTCTTTGTTAGCGTTAGAGTTAGGGTTAGGGTCAATATAGCCCAAATACAAACCCTAACCCTACCAAGCGGGTAGGTCATGAGGTATGTCAATAGAGGAGGTTTGTATGGTTGTTATGATGCCCATTATCTGTATATTTCTCATTTTATTTTGTTTTCATACCACAAAAGCAATTAAGAAGCAATAAAAATCATAGTTCTTTGTTCGGGTTAGCGTTATGGATAGAGTCAAGATAACCCTAATACAAACCCTAACCCTACCCAAGCGGGTAGGTCATGAGGTATGTCAATAGAGGAGTTTAGGGTTAGGGATAGGATGAGGGTTAACTGTAACCCTAACCCTATCCAAAGGGGTAGGTCATGAGGTAAGTTAATTCAGGAAGTGGTTACGGTTGAGGTGATACCCATTATGTGTAATTTTCTCATTATATTTTGTTTTCATACCATAAAAGCAATTAAGAAGCAATAAAAATTTCAGTTCCTTTTTTCCATTTCCTGAAAGCAATTTTTTAAAATTTTGGCCAATTTTTTGAAGTATAGACTAATTTTTTGGGTTAGGGTTAGGATTTGAGATAGGGTTAGCGTTAACCCTAATACAAACCCTAACCTTAATCCTACCAAAGCGCGAAGGTCGTAAGGTATGTCAATAGAGGAGGTTAGGGATAAGGTTAGTGTTAACTGTAACACTAGGAGGTTGTTATGGTTGATAAGATGCCCATTATCTGTATTTTTCTCATTTTATTTTGTTTTCATACCACAAAACCAATTAAGAAGCAATAAAAATTTTAGTTCCTTGTTTCCATTTTCTGAAAGCAATTTTTTAAAATTTTGGCCAATAGTTTGAAGCATGGACTAATTTTTTGGGTTAGGGTTAGGATTTGAGATAGGGTTAGCGTTAACCCTAATACGAACCCTAACCTGAACCCTAGAAAAGCGGGTAGGTCATAAGGTATGTCAATAGAGTAGGTTAGGGTTAGGGATAGGGTTAGGGTTAACCGTAACCCTAACCCTACCGAAGTGGGTAGGTCATGAGATAAGTCAATAGAGGAGGTTGTTACAGTTGTTGGCAATGCCCATTATCTGTATTTTTCTCATTTTATTTTGTTTTCATGCAACAAAAGCAATTAAGAAACAATAAAAATCATAGTTTATCTTTAGGGTTCTTTGTTAGCGTTATTGTTAGGGTTAGGGTCAATATAACCCTAATACAAACCCTAACCCTACCAAGCGGGTAGGTCATGAGGTATGTCAATAGAGGAGGTTAGGGTTAGGGCTAACCGTAACCCTAACCCTACCGAAGTGAGTAGGTCATGAGGTAAGTCAATAGAGGAGGTTTTCATGGTTGTTACGATGCCCATTATCTGTATATTTCTCATTTTATTTTGTTTTCATACCACAAAAGCAATTAAGAAGCAATAAAAATCATAGTTCTTTGTTAGGGTTAGCGTTATGGATAGAGTCAAGATAACCCTAATACAAACCCTAACCCTACCCAAGCGGGTAGGTCATGAGGTATGTCAATAGAGTAGGTTAGGGTTACGGATAGGGTTAGGGTTAACCGTAACCCTAACCCTACCGAAGTGGGTAGATCATGAGGTTAGTCAATAGAGCAGGTTGTTACGGTTGTTACAATGCCCATTATCTGTATTTTTCTCATTTTATTTTGTTTTCATACCACAAAAGCAATTAAGAAGCAATAAAAATCGTAGTTCTTTGTTAGTGTTAGAGTTAGGGTTAGGGTCAATATAACCCTAATACAAACCCTAACCCTACCCAAGCGGGTAGGTCATGAGGTATGTCAATAGAGGAGGTTAGGGATAGTGTTAGGGTTAGGGTTAACCGTAACCCTAACCCTACCTAAGCGGGTATGTCATGAGGTAAGTCAATAGAGGAGGTTGTTACGATGCCCATTATCTATATTTTTCTCATTTTATTTTGTTTTCATACCACAAAAGCAATTAAGAAGCAATAAATATTTTAGTTCCTTGTTTCCATTTTCTGAAAGCAATTTTTAAAATTTTCGCCAATTGTTTGAAGTATAAACTCAGTTTTTGGGTTAGGGTTAGGATTAGAGATAGGGTTAGGGTTAACCCTAATACAAACCCTAACCTTAATCCTACCAAAGCGGGAAGGTCGTAAGGTATGTCAATAGAGGAGGTTAGGGTTAGGGATAGGGTTAGTGTTAACTGTAACCCTAACCCTACCCAAGTGGGTAGGTCATGAGATAAGCCAATAAAGGAGGTTGTTACAGTTGTGGCAAAGGCCATTGTGTGTATTTTTTTCATTTTATTTTGTTTCATGCAACAAAAGCAATTAAGAAACAATAAAAATCATAGTTCTTCTTTAGGGTTGTTGTTAGGGCTAGGTTTAAGTTAACCCTAATACCAACTCTGACCTTGTCCCTACCCAATCGCGTAGGTCATGAGGAAAGTCAATAGAGGAGGTTGTTACGGTTGTTACGATGCCCATTATCTATATTTTTCACATTTTATTTTGTTTTCATACCACAAAAGCAATTAAGAAGCAATAAAAATCATAGTTCTTTGTTCGGGTTAGCGTTATGGATAGAGTCAAGTTAACCCTAATACAAACCCTAACCCTACACAAGCGGGTAGGTCATGAGGTATGTCAATAGAGGAGGTTAGGGTTAGGGATAGGATGAGGGTTAACCGTAACCCTAACCCTACCCAAAGGGGTAGGTCATGAGGTAAGTTAATACAGGAAGTGGTTACGGTTGAGGTGATACCCATTATGTGAAATTTTCTCATTATGTTTTGTTTTCATACCATAAAAGCAATTAAGAAGCAATAAAAATTTCAGTTCCTTTTTTCCATTTCCTGAAACCAATTTTTAAAATTTTGGCCAATTGTTTGAAGTATAGACTAATTTTTAGGTTAGGGTTAGGATTAGAGATAGGGTTAGGGTTAACCCTAATACAAACCCTAACCTGAACCCTACAAAAGTGGGTAGATCATAAGGTATGTCAATAGAGTAAGTTAGGGTTAGGGATAGAGTTAGGTTTAACCCTAATACAAACCCTAACCTTAATCCTACCAAAGCGGGAAGGTCATAAGGTATGTCAATAGAGGAGGTTAGGGTTAGGGATAGGGTTAGTGTTAACTGTAACCCTAACCTCACCGAAGTGGGTAGGTCATGAGGTAAGTCAATAGAGGAGGTTGTTATGGTTGTTACGATGCCCATTATCTGTATTTTTCTCATTTTATTTTGTTTTCATACCACAAAACCAATTAAGAAGCAATAAAAATTTTAGTTCCTTGTTTCCATTTCCTGAAACCAATTTTTTAAAATTTTGGCCAATTGTTTGAAGTATAGACTAATTTTTTAGGTTAGGGTTAGGATTAGAGATAGGGTTAGGGTTAACCCTAATACAAACCCTAACCTGAACCCTACAAAAGCGGGTAGATCATAAGGTATGTCAATAGAGTAAGTTAGGGTTAGGGATAGAGTTAGGGTTAACCCTAATACAAACCCTAACCTTAATCCTACCAAAGCGGGAAGGTCATAAGGTATGTCAATAGAGGAGGTTAGGGTTAGGGATAGGGTTAGTGTTAACTGTAACCCTAACCTCACCGAAGTGGGTAGGTCATGAGGTAAGTCAATAGAGGAGGTTGTTATGGTTGTTACGATGCCCATTATCTGTATTTTTCTCATTTTATTTTGTTTTCATACCACAAAACCAATTAAGAAGCAATAAAAATTTTAGTTCCTTGTTTCCATTTTCTGAAAGCAATTTTTTAAAATTTTGGACAATTGTTTGAAGTATAGACTCATTTTTTGGGTTAGGGTTTGGATTAGAGATAGGTTTAGGGTTAACCCTAATACAAACCCTAACCTTAACCCTACAAAAGCGGGTAGATCATAAGGTATGTCAATAGAGTAAGTTAGGGTTAGGGATAGAGTTAGGGTTAACCCTAATACAAACCCTAACCTTAATCCTACCAAAGCGGGAAGGTCATAAGGTATGTCAATAGAGGAGGTTAGGGTTAGGATAGGGTTAGTGTTAACTGCAACCTAACCTCACCCAAGTGGGTAGGTCATGAGGTAAGTCATTAGAGGAGGTTGTTATGGTTGTTACGATGCCCATTATCTGTATTTTTCTCATTTTATTTTGTTTTCATACCACAAAACCAATTAAGAAGCAATAAAAATTTTAGTTCCTTGTTTCCATTTTCTGAAAGCAATTTTTAAAATTTTGGACAATTGTTTGAAGTATAGACTCATTTTTGGGTTAGGGTTAGGATTTGAGATAGGGTTAGCGTTAACCCTAATACAAACCCTAACCTGAACCCAACAAAAGCGGGTAGGTCATATGGTATGTCAATAGAGTAGGTTAGGGTTAGGGATAGGGTTAGGGTTAACCATAACCCTAACCCTACCGAAGTGGGTAGGTCATGAGGTAAGTCAATAGAGAAGGTTATTACGGTTGTTACAATGCCCATTATCTGTATTTTTCTCATTTTATTTTGTTTTCATACCACAAAAGCAATTTAGAAGCAATAAAAATCGTAGTTCTTTGTTAGCGTTAGAGTTAGGGTTACGGTCAATATAGCCCAAATACAAACCGTAACCCTACCAAGCGGGTAGGTCATGAGGTATGTCAATAGAGGAGGTCTTTATGGTTGTTATGATGCCCATTATCTGTATATTTCTCATTTTATTTTGTTTTCATACCACAAAAGCAATTAAGAAACAATAAAAATCATAGTTCTTTGTTAGCGTTATTGTTAGGGTTAGGGTCAATATAACCCTAATACAAACCCTAACCCTATGGTATGTCAATAGAGGAGGTTAGGGTTAGGGCTAACCGTAACCCTAACCCTACCGAAGTGAGTAGGTCATGAGGTAAGTCAATAGAGGAGATTTTTATTGTTGTTACGATGCCCATTATCTGTATATTTCTCATTTTATTTTGTTTTCATACCACAAAAGCAATTAAGAAGCAATAAAAATCATAGTTCTTTGTTAGGGTTAGCGTTATGGATAGAGTCAAGTTAACCCTAATACAAACCCTAACCCTACCCAAGCGGGTAGGTCATGAGGTATGTCAAAAGAGTAGGTTAGGGTTACGGATAGGGTTAGGGTTAACCGTAACCCTAACCCTACCGAAGTGGGTAGATCATGAGGTTAGTCAATAGAGGAGGTTGTTACGGTTGTTACGATGCCCATTATCTATATTTTTCACATTTTATTTTGTTTTCATACCACAAAAGCAATTATGAAGCAATAAAAATTTTAGTTCCTTGTTTCCATTTCCTGAAACCAATTTTTTAAAATTTTGGCCAATTGTTTGAAGTATAGACTAATTTGTTAGGTTAGGGTTAGGATTAGAGATAGGGTTAGGGTTAACCCTAATACAAACCCTAACCTTAATCCTACCAAAGCGGGAAGGTCATAAGGTATGTCAATAGAGGAGGTTAGGGTTAGGGATAGTGTTAGGGTTAGGGTTAACTGTAACCCTAACCTCACCGAAGTGGGTAGGTCATGAGGTAAGTCAATAGAGGAGGTTGTTACGATGCCCATTATCTGTATTTTTCTCATTTTATTTTGTTTTCATACCACAAAACCAATTGAGAAGCAATAAAAATTTTAGTTCCTTGTTTCCATTTTCTGAAAGCAATTTTTTAAAATTTTGGACAATTGTTTGAAGTATAGACTCATTTTTTGGGTTAGGGTTAGGATTTGAGATAGGGTTAGCGTTAACCCTAATACAAACCCTAACCTGAACCCTTCAAAAGCGAGTAGGTCAATAGAGTAGGTTAGGGTTAAGGATAGGGTTAGGGTTAACCATAACCCTAACCCTACCGAAGTGGGTAGGTCATGAGGTAAGTCAATAGAGAAGGTTATTACGGTTGTTACAATGCCCATTATCTGTATTTTTCTCATTTTATTTTGTTTTCATACCACAAAAGCAATTAAGAAGCAATAAAAATCAGAGTTCTTTGTTAGCGTTATTGTTAGGGTTAGGGTCAATATAACCCTAATACAAACCCTAACCCTACCAAGCGGGTAGGTCATGAGGTATGTCAATAGAGGAGGTTAGGGTTAGGGCTAACCGTAACCCTAACCCTACCGAAGTGAGTAGGTCATGAGGTAAGTCAATAGATGAGGTTTTTATGGTTGTCACAATGCCCATTATCTGTATATTTCTCATTTTATTTTGTTTTCATACCACAAAAGCAATTAAGAAGCAATAAAAATCATAGTTCTTTGTTAGGGTTAGCGTTATGGATAGAGTCAAGTTAACTCTAATACAAACCCTAACCCTACCCAAGCGGGTAGGTCATGAGGTATGTCAATAGAGTAGGTTAGGGTTACGGATAGGGTTAGGGTTAACCGTAACCCTAACCCTACCGAAGTGGGTAGATCATGAGGTTAGTCAATAGAGCATGTTGTTACGGTTGTTACAATGCCCATTATCTGTATATTTCTCATTTTATTTTGTTTTCATACCACAAAAGCAATTAAGAAGCAATAAAAATCGTAGTTCTTTGTTAGTGTTAGAGTTAGGGTTAGGGTCAATATAACCCTAATACATACCCTAACCCTACCCAAGCGGGTAGGTCATGAGGTATGTCAATAGAGGAGGTTAGGGTTAGGGATAGGGTTAGGGTTAACCGTACCCTAACCCTACCCAAGCGGGTATGTCATGAGGTATGTCAATAGAGGAGGTTGTTACGATGCCCATTATCTATATTTTTCTCATTTTATTTTGTTTTCATACCACAAAAGCAATTTAGAAGCAATAAATATTTTAGTTCCTTGTTTCCATTTTCTGAAAGCAATTTTTTAAAATTTTCGCCAATTGTTTGAAGTAGAAACTCAGTTTTTGGGTTGGGGTTAGGATTAGAGATAGGGTTAGGGTTAACCCTAATACAAACCCTAGCCTTAATCCTACCAAAGCGGGAAGGTCGTAAGGTATGTCAATAGAGGAGGTTAGGGTTAGGGATAGGGTTAGTGTTAACTGTAACCCTAACCTCACCGAAGTGGGTAGGTCTTGAGGTAAGTCAATAGAGGAGGTTGTTATGGTTGTTACGATGCCCATTATCTATATTTTTTCTTATTTTATTTTGTTTTCATACCACAAAACCAATTAAGAAGCAATAAAAATTTTAGTTCCTTGTTTCCATTTTCTGAAAGCAATTTTTTAAAATTTTGGCCAATAGTTTGAAGCATGGACTCATTTTTTGGGTTAGGGTTAGGATTTGAGATAGGGTTAGCGTTAACCCTAATACAAACCCTAACCTAAACCCTACAAAGCGGGTAGGTCATAAGGTATGTCAATAGAGTAGGTTAGGGTTAAGGATAGGGTTAGGGTTAACCATAACCCTAACCCTACCGAAGTGGCTAGGTCATGAGGTAAGTCAATAGAGGAGGTTGTTACGGTTGTTGACATGCCCATAATCTGTATTTTTCTCATTTTATTTTGTTTTCATACCACAAAAGCAATTAAGAAGCAATAAAAATCATAGTTCTTTGTTAGCGTTATTGTTAGGGTTATGGTCAATATAACCCTAATACAAACCCTAACCCTACCAAGCGGGTAGGTCATGAGGTATGTCAATAGAGGAGGTTAGGGTTAGGGCTAACCGTAACCCTAACCCTACCGAAGTGAGTAGGTCATGAGGTAAGTCAATAGAGGAGGTTTTTATGGTTGTTACAATGCCCATTATCTGTATATTTCTCATTTTATTTTGTTTTCATACCACAAAAGCAATTAAGAAGCAATAAAAATCATAGTTCTTTGTTAGGGTTAGCGTTATGGATAGAGTCAAGTTAACCCTAATACAAACCCTAACCCTACCCAAGCGGGTAGGTCATGAGGTATGTCAATAGAGTAGGTTAGGGTTACGGATAGGGTTAGGGTTAACCGTAACCCTAACCCTACCGAAGTGGGTAGATCATGAGGTTAGTCAATAGAGCAGGTTTTTACGGTTGTTACAATGCCCATTATCTGTATTTTTCTCATTTTATTTTGTTTTCATACCACAAAAGCAATTAAGAAGCAATAAAAATCGTAGTTCTTTGTTAGTGTTAGAGTTAGGGTTAGGGTCAATATAACCCTAATACAAACCCTAACCCTACCAAAGCGGGTAGGTCATGAGGTATGTCAATAGAGGAGGTTAGGGTTAGGGTTAGGGTTAACCGTAACCCTAACCCTACCCAAGCGGGTATGTCATGAGGTAAGTCAATAGAGGAGGTTTTCATGGTTGTTACGATGCCCATTATCTATATTTTTCTCATTTTATTTTGTTTTCATACCACAAAAGCAATTAAGAAGCAATAAATATTTTAGTTCCTTGTTTCCATTTTCTGAAAGCAATTTTTTAAAATTTTCGCCAATTGTTTGAAGTATAAACTCAGTTTTTGGGTTAGGGTTAGGATTAGAGATAGGGTTAGGGTTAACCCTAATACAAACCCTAACCTTAAGCCTACCAAAGCGGGCAGGTCATAAGGTATGTCAATAGAGGAGGTTAGGGTTAGGGATAGGGTTAGTGTTAACTGTAACCCTAACCCTACCCAAGTGGGTAGGTCATGAGATAAGCCAATAAAGGAGGTTGTTACAGTTGTGGCAAAGGCCATTGTGTGTATTTTTTTCATTTTATTTTGTTTCATGCAACAAAAGCAATTAAGAAGCAATAAATATTTTAGTTCCTTGTTTCCATTTTCTGAAAGCAATTTTTTAAAATTTTCGCCAATTGTTTGAAGTATAAACTCAGTTTTTGGGTTAGGGTTAGGATTAGAGATAGGGTTAGGGTTAACCCTAATACAAACCCTAACCTTAAGCCTACCAAAGCGGGCAGGTCATAAGGTATGTCAATAGAGTAGGTTAGGGTTAAGGATAGGGTTAGGGTTAACCATAACTCTAACCCTACCGAAGTGGCTAGGTCATGAGGTAAGTCAATAGAGGAGGTTGTTACGGTTGTTGACATGCCCATAATCTGTATTTTTCTCATTTTATTTTGTTTTCATACCACAAAAGCAATTAAGAAGCAATAAAAATCATAGTTCTTTGTTAGCATTATTGTTAGGGTTATGGTCAATATAACCCTAATACAAACCCTAACCCTACCAAGCGGGTAGGTCATGAGGTATGTCAATAGAGGAGGTTAGGGTTAGGGCTAACCGTAACCCTAACCCTACCGAAGTGAGTAGGTCATGAGGTAAGTCAATAGAGGAGGTTTTTATGGTTGTTACAATGCCCATTATCTGTATATTTCTCATTTTATTTTGTTTTCATACCACAAAAGCAATTAAGAAGCAATAAAAATCATAGTTCTTTGTTAGGGTTAGCGTTATGGATAGAGTCAAGTTAACCCTAATACAAACCCTAACCCTACCCAAGCGGGTAGGTCATGAGGTATGTCAATAGAGTAGGTTAGGGTTACGGATAGGGTTAGGGTTAACCGTAACCCTAACCCTACCGAAGTGGGTAGATCATGAGGTTAGTCAATAGAGGAGGTTGTTACGGTTGTTACAATGCCCATTATCTGTATTTTTCTCATTTTATTTTGTTTTCATACCACAAAAGCAATTAAGAAGCAATAAAAATCGGAGTTCTTTGTTAGTGTTAGAGTTAGGGTTAGGGTCAATATAACCCTAATACAAACCCTAACCCTATCCAAGCGGGTAGGTCATGAGGTATGTCAATAGAGGAGGTTAGGGTTAGGCATAGGGTTAGGGTTAACCGTAACCCTAACCCTACCCAAGATGGTATGTCATGAGGTAAGTCAATAGAGGAGGTTGTTACGATGCCCATTATCTATATTTTTCTCATTTTATTTTGTTTTCATACCACAAAAGCAATTAAGAAGCAATAAATATTTTAGTTCCTTGTTTTCATTTTCTGAAAGCAATTTTTAAAAATTTTCGCCAATTGTTTGAAGTATAAACTCAGTTTTTGGGTTAGGGTTAGGATTAGAGATAGGGTTAGGGTTAACCCTAATACAAACCCTAACCTTAATCCTACCAAAGCGGGAAGGTCGATAAGGTATGTCAATAGAGGAGGTTAGGGTTAGGGATAGGGTTAGTGTTAACTGTAACCCTAACCTCACCGAAGTGGGTAGGTCTTGAGATAAGTCAATAGAGGAGGTTGTTATGGTTGTTACGATGCCCATTATCTATATTTTTTCTTATTTTATTTTGTTTTCATACCACAAAACCAATTAAGAAGCAATAAAAATTTTAGTTCCTTGTTTCCATTTTCTGAAAGCAATTTTTTAAAATTTTGGCCAATAGTTTGAAGCATGGACTAATTTTTTGGGTTAGGGTTAGGATTTGAGATAGGGTTAGCGTTAACCCTAATACAAACCCTAACCTGAACCCTACAAAAGCGGGTAGGCCATAAGTTATGTCAATAGAGTAGGTTAGGGTTAGGGATAGGGTTAGGGTTAACCATAACCCTAACCCTACCGAAGTGGCTAGGTCATGAGGTAAGTCAATAGAGGAGGTTGTTACGGTTGTTGACATGCCCATTATCTGTATTTTTCTCATTTTATGTTGTTTTCATACCACAAAAGCAATTAAGAAGCAAAAAAAATCATAGTTCTTTGTTAGCGTTATTGTTAGGGTTAGGGTCAATATAACCCTAATACAAACCCTAACCCTACCAAGCGGGTAGGTCATGAGGTATGTCAATAGAGGAGGTTAGGGTTAGGGCTAACCGTAACCCTAACCCTACCGAAGTGAGTAGGTCATGAGGTAAGTCAATAGAGGAGGTTTTCATGGTTGTTACGATGCCCATTATCTGTATATTTCTCATTTTATTTTGTTTTCATACCACAAAAGCAATTAAGAAGCAATAAAAATCATAGTTCTTTGTTAGGGTTAGCGTTATGGATAGAGTCAAGTTAACCCTAATACAAACCCTAACCCTACCCAAGCGGGTAGGTCATGAGGTATGTCAATAGAGTAGGTTAGGGTTACGGATAGGGTTAGGGTTAACCGTAACCCTAACCCTACCGAAGTGGGTAGATCATGAGGTTAGTCAATAGAGCAGGTTGTTACGGTTGTTACAATGCCCATTATCTGTATATTTCTCATTTTATTTTGTTTTCATACCACAAAAGCAATTAAGAAGCAATAAAAATCGTAGTTCTTTGTTAGTGTTAGAGTTAGGGTTAGGGTCAATATAACCTAATACAAACCCTAACCCTACCCAAGCGGGTAGGTCATGAGGTATGTCAATAGAGGAGGTTAGGGTTAGGGATAGGGTTAGGGTTAACCGTAACCCTAACCCTACCTAAGCGGGTATGTCATGAGGTAAGTCAATAGAGGAGGTTTATGGTTGTTACGATGCCCATTATCTATATTTTCTCATTTTATTTTGTTTTCATACCACAAAAGCAATTAAGAAGCAATAAATATTTTAGTTCCTTGTTTCCATTTTCTGAAAGCAATTTTTTAAAATTTTCGCCAATTGTTTGAAGTATAAACTCAGTTTTTGGGTTAGGGTTAGGATTAGAGATAGGGTTAGGGTTAACCCTAATACAAACCCTAACCTTAATCCTACCAAAGCGGGAAGGTCGTAAGGTATGTCAATAGAGGAGGTTAGGGATAGGGTTAGTGTTAACTGTAACCCTAACCTCACCGAAATGGGTAGGTCTTGAGGTAAGTCAATAGAGGAGGTTGTTATGGTTGTTACGATGCCCATTATCTATATTTTTCTCATTTTATTTTGTTTTCATACCACAAAACCAATTAAGAAGCAATAAAAATTTTAGTTCCTTGTTTCCATTTTCTGAAAGCAATTTTTAAAATTTTGGCCAATAGTTTGAAGTATAGACTCATTTTTGGGTTAGGGTTAGGATTTGAGATAGGGTTAGCGTTAACCCTAATACAAACCCTAACCTGAACCCTACAAAAGCGGGTAGGTCATAAGGTATGTCAATAGAGTAGGTTAGGGTTAAGGATAGGGTTAGGGTTAACCATAACCCTAACCCTACCGAAGTGGCTAGGTCATGAGGTAAGTCAATAGAGGAGGTTGTTACGGTTGTTGACATGCCCATAATCTGTATTTTTCTCATTTTATTTTGTTTTCATACCACAAAAGCAATTAAGAAGCAATAAAAATCATAGTTCTTTGTTAGCATTATTGTTAGGGTTATGGTCAATATAACCCTAATACAAACCCTAACCCTACCAAGCGGGTAGGTCATGAGGTATGTCAATAGAGGAGGTTAGGGTTAGGGCTAACCGTAACCCTAACCCTACCGAAGTGAGTAGGTCATGAGGTAAGTCAATAGAGGAGGTTTTTATGGTTGTTACAATGCCCATTATCTGTATATTTCTCATTTTATTTTGTTTTCATACCACAAAAGCAATTAAGAAGCAATAAAAATCATAGTTCTTTGTTAGGGTTAGCGTTATGGATAGAGTCAAGTTAACCCTAATACAAACCCTAACCCTACCCAAGCGGGTAGGTCATGAGGTATGTCAATAGAGTAGGTTAGGGTTACGGATAGGGTTAGGGTTAACCGTAACCCTAACCCTACCGAAGTGGGTAGATCATGAGGTTAGTCAATAGAGCAGGTTGTTACGGTTGTTACAATGCCCATTATCTGTATTTTTCTCATTTTATTTTGTTTTCATACCACAAAAGCAATTAAGAAGCAATAAAAATCGTAGTTCTTTGTTAGTGTTAGAGTTAGGGTTAGGGTCAATATAACCCTAATACAAACCCTAACCCTACCCAAGCGGGTAGGTCATGAGGTATGTCAATAGAGGAGGTTAGGGTTAGGGATAGGGTTAGGGTTAACCGTAACCCTAACCCTACCTAAGCGGGTATGTCATGAGGTAAGTCAATAGAGGAGGTTGTTACGATGCCCATTATCTATATTTTTCTCATTTTATTTTGTTTTCATACCACAAAAGCAATTAAGAAGCAATAAATATTTTAGTTCCTTGTTTTCATTTTCTGAAAGCAATTTTTAAAAATTTTCGCCAATTGTTTGAAGTATAAACTCAGATTTTGGGTTAGGGTTAGGATTAGAGATAGGGTTAGGGTTAACCCTAATACAAACCCTAACCTTAAGCCTACCAAAGCGGGCAGGTCATAAGGTATGTCAATAGAGGAGGTTAGAGTTAGGGATAGGGTTAGTGTTAACTGTAACCCTAAACCTACCCAAGTGGGTAGGTCATGAGATAAGCCAATAAAGGAGGTTGTTACAGTTGTTGCAAGGCCATTATCTATATTTTCTCATTTTATTTTGTTTCATACCACAAAAGCAATTAAGAAGCAATAAATATTTTAGTTCCTTGTTTTCATTTTCTGAAAGCAATTTTTTAAAAATTTTCGCCAATTGTTTGAAGTATAAACTCAGATTTTGGGTTAGGGTTAGGATTAGAGATAGGGTTAGGGTTAACCCTAATACAAACCCTAACCTTAAGCCTACCAAAGCGGGCAGGTCATAAGGTATGTCAATAGAGGAGGTTAGGGTTAGGGATAGGGTTAGTGTTAACTGTAACCCTAACCCTACCCAAGTGGGTAGGTCATGAGATAAGCCAATAAAGGAGGTTGTCACAGTTGTGTCAAAGGCCATTGTGTGTATTTTTCTCATTTTATTTTGTTTCATGCAACAAAAGCAATTAAGAAACAATAAAAATCATAGTTTATCTTTAGGGTTCTTTGTTAGCGTTATTGTTAGGGTTAGGGTCAATATAACCCTAATACAAACCCTAACCCTACCAAGCGGGTAGGTCATGAGGTATGTCAATAGAGGAGGTTAGGGTTAGGGCTAACCGTAACCCTAACCCTACCGAAGTGAGTAGGTCATGAGGTAAGTCAATAGAGGAGGTTTTCATGGTTGTTACGATGCCCATTATCTGTATATTTCTCATTTTATTTTGTTTTCATACCACAAAAGAAATTAAGAAGCAATAAAAATCATAGTTCTTTGTTAGGGTTAGCATTATGGATAGAGTCAAGATAACCCTAATACAAACCCTAACCCTACCCAAGCGGGTAGGTCATGAGGTAAGTCAATAGAGGAGGTTAGGGTTACGGATAGGGTTAGGGTTAACCGTAACCCTAACCCTACCGAAGTGGGTAGATCATGAGGTTAGTCAATAGAGCAGGTTGTTACAGTTGTTACAAAGCCCATTATCTGTATTTTTCTCATTTTATTTTGTTTTCATACCACAAAAGCAATTAAGAAGCAATAAAAATCGTAGTTCTTTGTTAGTGTTAGAGTTAGGGTTAGGGTCAAGATAACCCTAATACAAACCCTAACCCTACCCAAGCGGGTAGGTCATGAGGTAAGTCAATAGAGGAGGTTGTTATGATGCCCATTATCTATATTTTTCTCATTTTATTTTGTTTTCATACCACAAAAGCAATTAAGAAGCAATAAATATTTTAGTTCCTTGTTTTCATTTTCTGAAAGCAATTTTTAAAAATTTTCGCCAATTGTTTGAAGTATAAACTCATTTTTTGGGTTAGGGTTAGGATTAGAGATAGGGTTAGGGTTAACCGTAATACAAACCCTAACCTTAAGCCTACCAAAGCGGGCAGGTCATAAGGTATGTCAATAGAGGAGGTTAGGGTTAGGGATAGAGTTAGTGTTAACTGTAACCCTAACCCTACCCAAGTGGGTAGGTCATGAGATAAGCCAATAAAGGAGGTTGTTACAGTTGTGGCAAAGGCCATTGTGTGTATTTTTCTCATTTTATTTTGTTTCATGCAACAAAAGCAATTAAGAAACAATATAAATCATAGTTCTTCTTTAGGGTTGTTGTTAGGGCTAGGATTAAGTTAACCCTAATACAAACCCTGACCTTGACCCTACCCAATCGCGTAGGTCATGAGGAAAGTCAATAGAGGAGGATGTTACGGTTGTTACGATGCCCATTATCTATATTTTTCACATTTTATTTTGTTTTCATACCACAAAAGCAATTAAGAAGCAATAAAAATTTTAGTTCCTTGTTTCCATTTCCTGAAACCAATTTTTTAAAATTTTGGCCAATTGTTTGAAGTATAGACTAATTTTTTAGGTTAGGGTTAGGATTAGAGATAGGGTTAGGGTTAACCCTAAAACAAACTCTAACCTTAACCCTACAAATGCCGGTAGATCATAAGGTATGTCAATAGAGTAGGTTAGGGTTAGGGATAGGGTTAGGGTTTACCGTAATACAAACCATAACCTTAATCCTACCAAAGCGGGAAGGTCATAAGGTATGTCAATAGAGGAGGTTAGGGTTAGTGTTAACTGTAACCCTATCCCTACCGAAGCGGGTAGGTCATGAGGTAAGTCAATAGAGGAGGTTGTTACGATTGTTACGAGGCCCATTATCTATATTTTTCTCATTTTATTTTTTTTTCATACCACAAAAGCAATTAAGAAGCAATAAAAATTTAAGTTCCTTGTTTCCATTTTCTGAAAGCAATTTTTTAAAATTTTCGCCAATTGTTTGAAGTATAGACTCAGTTTTTGGGTTAGGGTTAGGATTAGAGATAGGGTTAGGGTTAACCCTAATACAAACCCTAACCTGAACCCTACAAAAGCGGGTAGGTCATAAGGTATGTCAATAGAGTAGGTTAGGGTTAGGGATAGGGTTAGTGTTAACCGTAACCCTAACCCTACTGAAGTGGGTAGGTCATGAGGTAAGTCAATAGAGGAGGTTGTTATGGTTGTTACGATGCCCATAATCAGTATTTTTCTCATTTTATTTTGTTTTCATACCACAAAACTAATTAAGAAGCAATAAAAATTTTAGTTCCTTGTTTCCATTTTCTGAAAGCAATTTTTTAAAATTTTGGCCAATTGTTTGAAGTATAGAATCATTTTTTGGGTTAGGGTTAGGATTTGAGATTGGGTTAGCGTTAACCCTAATACAAACCCTAACCTGAACCCTACAAAATCGGGTAGGTCATAAGGTATGTCAATAGAGTAGGTTAGGGTTACGGATAGGGTTAGGGTTAACCATAACCCTAACCCTACCGAAGTGGGTAGGTCATGAGGTTAGTCAATAGAGAAGGTTATTACGGTTGTTACAATGTCCATTAACTGTATTTTTCTCATTTTATTTTGTTTTCATACCACAAAAGCAAATAAGAAGCAATAAAAATCGTAGTTCTTTATTAGGGTTAGAGTTAGGGTTAGGGTCAATATAACCCTAATACAAACCCTAACCCTACCAAGCGGGTAGGTCATGAGGTATGTCAATAGAGGAGGTTAGGGTTAGGGTTAACCGTAACCCTAACCCTACCGAAGTGGGTAGGTCATGAGATTATACTGGGGGGGCTGCTGTGTGAGAATTTACTGGGGGGACTGCTGTGTACGATTATATGATGGGGGGGTCTTCTGTGTGAGATTATACTGTGGGGGCTGCTGTGTGAGATCATACTGTGGGGGCTGCTGTGTGAGATTATACTGGGGGGCTGCTGTGTGAGATTATACTTGTGTGGCTGTTGTATGAGATTATAATGGGGGGGCTGCTGTGTGAGATTATACTTGGGGGCTGCTGTGTGAGATTATATACTGGGGGGGCTTCTGTGTGAGATTATACTGTGGGGGCTGCTGTGTGAGATTATTCTGTGGGGGCTGCTGTGTGAGATTATATTACTGGGGGCTGCTGTGTGAGATTATACTGTGGGGGCTGCTGTGTGAGATTATACTGGGGGGCTGCTGTGTGAGATTATACTGGGGGCTGCTGTGTGAGATTATACTGGGGGGCTGCTGTGTGAGATTATACTGGGGCTGCTGTGTGAGATTATATACTGGGGGGCTGCTGTGTGAGATTATACTGGGGGGCTGCTGTGTGAGATTATATACTGGGGGCTGCTGTGTGAGATTATACTGGGGGGCTGCTGTATGAGATTATATACTGGGGGGCTGCTGTGTGAGATTATACTGGGGGGCTGCTGTGTGAGATTATACTGTGGGGGCTGCTGTGTGAGATTATACTGGGGGGCTGCTGTGTGAGATTATACTGGGGGCTGCTGTGTGAGATTATACTGGGGGGCTGCTGTGTGAGATTATACTGGGGGGCTGCTGTGTGAGATTATACTGGGGGGCTGCTGTGTGAGATTATACTGGGGGGCTGCTGTGTGAGATTATACTGGGGGGCTGCTGTGTGAGATTATACTGGGGGGCTGCTGTGTGAGATTATACTGGGGGCTGCTGTGTGAGATTATATACTGGGGGCTGCTGTGTGAGATTATACTGGGGGGCTGCTGTGTGAGATTATACTGTGGGGGCTGCTGTGT
The DNA here is from genome assembly GCA_033119425.1 of Bufotes viridis. Taxonomy (NCBI): domain Eukaryota; kingdom Metazoa; phylum Chordata; class Amphibia; order Anura; family Bufonidae; genus Bufotes; species Bufotes viridis. The sequence goes on from JAKVIS010001269.1 coordinate 28,792, forward strand.
GAGATTATACTGGGGGGCTGCTGTGTGAGATTATACTGGGGGGCTGCTGTGTGAATTATACTGGGGAGCTGCTGTGTGAGATTATATACTGGGGGGCTGCTGTGTGAGATTATACTGGGGGGCTGCTGTGTGAGATTATACTGGGGGGCTGCTGTGTGAGATTATACTGGGGGGCTGCTGTGTGAGATTATATACTGGGGGGCTGCTGTGTGAGATTATACTGGGGGGCTGCTGTGTGAGATTATACTGGGGGGCTGCTGTGTGAGATTATACTGGGGAGGCTGCTGTGTGAGATTATACTGGGAGGCTGCTGTGTGAGATTATACTGGGGGGCTGCTGTGTGAGATTATATTCTAGGGGGCTGCTGTGTGAGATTATATACTGGGGGAGCTGCTGTGTGAGATTATACTGGGGAGCTGCTGTGTGAGATTATACTGGGGGCTGCTGTGTGAGATTATACTGGGGGGCTGCTGTGTGAGATTATACTGGGGGGCTGCTGTGTGAGATTATACTGGGGGGCTGCTGTGTGAGATTATACTGTGGGGGCTGCTGTGTGAGATTATGTACTGGGGGGCTGCTGTGTGAGATTATACTGGGGGGCTGCTGTGTGAGATTATACTGGGGGGCTGCTGTGTGAGATTATACTGGGGGGCTGCTGTGTGAGATTATATTCTAGGGGGCTGCTGTGTGAGATAATATACTGGGGAGGCTGCTGTGTGAGATTATACTGGGGGGCTGCTGTGTGAGATTATACTGGGGGGCTGCTGTGTGAGATTATACTGGGGGCTGCTGTGTGAGATTATACTGGGGGCTGCTGTGTGAGATTATATACTGGGGGCTGCTGTGTGAGATTATACTGGGGGGCTGCTGTGTGAGATTATACTGTGGGGGCTGCTGTGTGAGATTATACTGGGGGGCTGCTGTGTGAGATTATACTGGGGGGCTGCTGTGTGAGATTATATACTGGGGGGCTGCTGTGTGAGATTATACTGGGGGGCTGCTGTGTGAGATTATACTGGGGGGCTGCTGTGTGAGATTATATACTGGGGGGCTGCTGTGTGAGATTATACTGGGGCGGCTGCTGTGTGAGATTATACTTGGGGGCTGCTGTGTGAGATTATACTGGGGGGCTGCTGTGTGAGATTATACTGGGGGACTGCTGTGTGAGATTATATACTGGGGGGCTGCTGTGTGAGATTATACTGGGGGGCTGCTGTGTGAGATTATACTGGGGGGCTGCTGTGTGAGATTATACTGGGGGGCTGCTGTGTGAGATTATACTGGGGGGCTGCTGTGTGAGATTATACTGGGGGGCTGCTGTGTGAGATTATACTGGGGGGCTGCTGTGTGAGATTATACTGGGGGGCTGCTGTGTGAGATTATACTGGGGGGCTGCTGTGTGAGATTATACTGGGGGGCTGCTGTGTGAGATTATACTGTGGGGGCTGCTGTGTGAGATTATACTGGGGGGCTGCTGTGTGAGATTATACTGGGGGGCTGCTGTGTGAGATTATACTGGGGGGCTGCTGTGTGAGATTATACTGGGGGGCTGCTGTGTGAGATTATACTGGGGGCTGCTGTGTGAGATTATATACTGGGGGGCTGCTGTGTGAGATTATACTGGGGGGCTGCTGTGTGAGATATATACTGGGGGGCTGCTGTGTGAGATTATACTGGGGGGCTGCTGTGTGAGATTATACTGGGGGGCTGCTGTGTGAGATTATACTGGGGGGCTGCTGTGTGAGATTATACTGGGGGCTGCTGTGTGAGATTATACTGGGGGCTGCTGTGTGAGATTATACTGGGGGGCTGCTGTGTGAGATTATACTGGGGGGCTGCTGTGTGAGATTATACTGGGGGGCTGCTGTGTGAGATTATACTGGGGGGCTGCTGTGTGAGATTATACTGGGGGGCTGCTGTGTGAGATTATACTGGGGGGCTGCTGTGTGAGATTATACTGGGGGCTGCTGTGTGAGATTATACTGGGGGCTGCTGTGTGAGATTATACTGGGGGGCTGCTGTGTGAGATATATACTGGGGGGCTGCTGTGTGAGATTATACTGGGGGCTGCTGTGTGAGATTATATACTGGGGGGCTGCTGTGTGAGATTATACTGGGGGGGCTGCTGTGTGAGATTATACTGGGGGGGCTGCTGTGTGAGATTATACTGGGGGGGCTGCTGTGTGAGATTATACTGGGGGGCTGCTGTGTGAGATTATACTGGGGGGCTGCTGTGTGAGATTATACTGGGGGGCTGCTGTGTGAGATTATACTGGGGGGCTGCTGTGTGAGATTATACTGGGGGCTGCTGTGTGAGATTATACTGGGGAGCTGCTGTGTGAGATTATACTGGGGGCTGCTGTGTGAGATTATACTGGGGGGCTGCTGTGTGAGATTATACTGGGGGGCTGCTGTGTGAGATTATACTGGGGGGCTGCTGTGTGAGATTATACTGGGGGCTGCTGTGTGAGATTATACTGGGGGGCTGCTGTGTGAGATTATACTGGGGGCTGCTGTGTGAGATTATACTGGGGGGCTGCTGTGTGAGATTATACTGTGGGGGCTGCTGTGTGAGATTATACTGTGGGGGCTGCTGTGTGAGATTATACTGGGGGGCTGCTGTGTGAGATTATACTGGGGGCTGCTGTGTGAGATTATATACTGGGGGGCTGCTGTGTGAGATTATACTGGGGGGCTGCTGTGTGAGATTATACTGGGGGCTGCTGTGTGAGATTATACTGGGGGGCTGCTGTGTGAGATTATACTGTGGGGGCTGCTGTGTGAGATTATACTGGGGGGCTGCTGTGTGAGATTATACTGGGGGGCTGCTGTGTGAGATTATACTGGGGGGCTGCTGTGTGAGATTATACTGGGGGGCTGCTGTGTGAGATTATATACTGGGGGCTGCTGTGTGAGATTATACTGGGGGGCTGCTGTGTGAGATTATACTGTGGGGGCTGCTGTGTGAGATTATACTGGGGGGCTGCTGTGTGAGATTATACTGGGGGCTGCTGTGTGAGATTATACTGGGGGCTGCTGTGTGAGATTATACTGGGGGGCTGCTGTGTGAGATTATACTGTGGGGGCTGCTGTGTGAGATTATACTGGGGGGCTGCTGTGTGAGATTATATACTGGGGGCTGCTGTGTGAGATTATACTGGGGGGCTGCTGTGTGAGATTATATACTGGGGGGCTGCTGTGTGAGATTATACTGGGGGGCTGCTGTGTGAGATTATATACTGGGGGGCTGCTGTGTGAGATTATACTGGGGGGCTGCTGTGTGAGATTATACTAGGGGGCTGCTGTGTGAGATTATACTGGGGGCTGCTGTGTGAGATTATACTGGGGAGCTGCTGTGTGAGATTATATACTGGGGGGAAGGGATGCTGTGTGAGATCATACTGGGGGGGCTGCAGTGTGAGATTATACTGGGGGAGCTGCTGTGTGAGATTATATACTGGGGAGGGGCTGCTGTGTGAGATTATACTGGGGGGCTGCTGTGTGAGATTATACTGGGGGGCTGCTGTGTGAGATTATACTGGGGGGCTGCTGTGTGAGATTATATACTGGGGGGCTGCTGTGTGAGATTATACTGGGAGGCTGCTGTGTGAGATTATACTGGGGGCTGCTGTGTGAGATTATACTGTGAGGGCTGCTGTGTGAGATTATACTGGGGGCTGCTGTGTGAGATAATATACTAGGGGGCTGCTGTGTGAGATTATATACTGGGGGGGCTGCTGTGTGAGATTATACTGGGGGGCTGCTGTGTGAGATTATACTGGGGGCTGCTGTGTGAGTTTATACTGGGGGGCTGCTGTGTGAGATTATACTGGGGGGCTGCTGTGTGAGATTATACTGGGGGGGCTGTTGTGTGAGATTATACTGTGGGGGCTGCTGTGTGAGATTATATACTGGGGGGCTGCTGTGTGAGATTATACTGGGGGGCTGCTGTGTGAGATTATACTTGGGGGGCTGCTGTGTGAGATTATACTTGGGGGGGCTGCTGTGTGAGATTATACTGGGGGGCTGCTGTGTGAGAAAATATTCTAGGGGGCTGGTGTATGAGATAATATACTGAGGGAAGCTTCTGTGTGAGATTATACTTGGGGGGCTGCTGTGTGAGATTATACTGGGGGGGCTGCTGTGTGAGATTATACTGGGGGGTTGCTGTGTGAGATTATATACTGGGGGCTGCTGTGTGAGATTATACTGGAGGGCTGCTGTGTGAGATTATACTGTGGGGGCTGCTGTGTGAGATTATACTGGGGGGGCTGCTGTATGAGATTATACTGGGGGCTGCTGTGTGAGATTATATACTGGGGGGTATGCTGTGTGAGATTATACTGGGGGGCTGCTGTGTTAGATTATACTGGGGGGGCTGCTGTGTGAGATTATATACTGGGGGGGCTGCTGTGTGAGATTATACAGGAGGGGATGCTGTGTGAGATTATACTGGGGGGCTGTTGTATGAGATTATACTGGGGGGGCTGCTGTGTGAGATTATACTGGGGGGACTGCTGTGTGAGATTATATGCTGGGGGGGGCTTCTGTGTGAGATTATACTGTGGGGGCTGCTGTGTGAGATCATACTGTGGGGGCTGCTGTGTGAGATTATACTGGGGGGCTGCTGTGTGAGATTATACTGGGGGGGCTGTTGTATGAGATTATAATGGGGGGGGCTGCTGTGTGAGATTATACTGGGGGCTGCTGTGTGAGATTATATACTGGGGGCTGCTGTGTGAGATTATACTGTGGGGGCTTCTGTGTGAGATTATACTGGGGGGCTTCTGTGTGAGATTATACTGGGGGGTTGCTGTCTGAGATTATACTGTGGGGCTGCTGTGTGAGATTATACTGGGGGGCTGCTGTGTGAGATTATAGTGGGGGGGCTGCTGTATGAGATTATACTGGGGGGGATGCTGAATGAGATTATATACTGGGGGGCTGCTGTGTGAGATTATACTGGGGGGGCTGTTGTATGAGATTATACTGCGGGGGCTGTTGTATGAGATTATACGGGGGGGCTGTTATATGAGATTATACTGGGGGGGCTGCAGTGTATTATACTGGGGGAGCTGCTGTGTGAGATTATATACTGGGGGGGCTGCTGTGTGAGATCATCCTGGGGGTCTGCAGTGTGAGATTATACTGGGGGGGCTTCTGTGTGAGATTATATACTAGAGGGGGCTGCTGTGTGAGATTATACTGGGAGGGCTGCTGTGTGAGATTATACTAGGGGGGTTGCTGTGTGAGATTATACTGGGGAGGTTGCTGGGTGAGATTATACTGTGAGGGCTGCTGTGTGAGATTATACTGGGGGGGATGCTGTGTGAGATAATATTCTAGGGGGCTGCTGTATGAGATTATATACTGGGGGGGGCTTCTGTGTGAGAATATACTGGGGGGGCTGCTGTGTGAGATTATACTGGGGGGGCTGCTGTGTGAGATTATACTGGGGGGGCTGCTGTGTGAGATTATACTGGGGGGCTGCTGTGTGAAATTATACTGTAGGGGCTGCTGTGTGAGATTATGTACTGGGGGGCTGCTGTGTGAGATTATACTGGGGGGCTGCTGTGTGAGATTATACTGGGGGGCTGCTGTGTGAGATTATACTGGGGGCTGCTGTGTGAGATAATATACTAGGGGCTGCTGTATGAGATAATATACTGGGGGGGCTTCTGTGTGAGATTATACTGGGGGGGCTGCTGTGTGAGATTATACTGTGGGGGCTGCTGTGTGAGATTATACTGGGGGGGCTGCTGTATGAGATTATACTGGGGGGGATGCTGTATGAGATTATATACTGGGGGGCTGCTGTGTGAGATTATACTGGGGGCTGCTGTGTGAGATTATACTGGGGGGGCTGCTGTGTGAGATTATATACTGGGCGGACTGCTGTGTGAGATTATACAGGGACGGCTGCTGTGTGAGATTATACTGGGGGGGCTGTTGTATGAGATTATACTGGGGGGGCTGATGTGTGAGATTATACTGGGGGGACTGCTGTGTGAGATTATATGCTGGGGGGCTGCTGTGTGAGATTATACTGGGGGGCTGCTGTGTGAGATTATACTGTGGGGGCTGCTGTGTGAGATTATACTGGGGGGCTGCTGTGTGAGATATATACTGGGGGGCTGCTGTGTGAGATTATACTGGGGGCTGCTGTGTGAGATTATACTGGGGGCTGTTGTATGAGATTATACTGGGGGGGCTGCTGTGTGAGATTATACTGTGGGGCTGCTGTGTGAGATTATATACTGGGGGGGGCTTCTGTGTGAGATTATACTGTGGGGGCTGCTGTGCGAGATTATACTGTGGGGGCTGCTGTGTGGGATTATACTGTGGGGGCTGCTGTGTGAGATTATACTGTGAGGGCTTCGGTGTGAGATTATACTGGGGGGGCTGCTGTGTGAGATTATACTGGGGGGACTGCTGTGTGAGATTATACTGTGGGGCTGCTGTATGAGATTATATACTGGGGGGGCTTCTGTGTGAGATTACACTGGGGGGGCTGGTGTGGGAGATTATATACTGGGGGGCTGTTGTATGAGATTATACTGTGGGGGCTGCTGTGTGAGATTATACTGTGGGGGCTGCTGTGTGAGATTATACTGGGGGGTTGTTGTATGAGATTATATACTGAGGGGGCTTCTGTGTGAGAATATATTGGGGGGGCTGCCGTGTGAGATTATACTGTGGGGGGCTGCTGTGTGAGATTATACTGGGGGGGCTGCTGTGTGAGATTATATTGGGGGGCTGCTGTGTGAGATTATACTGGGGGGGCTGCTGTGTGAGATTATACTGGGGGGGCTGCTGTGTGAGATTATACTGGGGGGGCTGCTGTGTGAGATTATACTGGGGGTTGTTGTATGAGATTATATACTGGGGGGGCTTCTGTGTGAGATTATACTGGGGGGGCTGCTGTGTGAGATTATACTGTGGGGGCTAAGAGGTATGGGGAGCTGTAATACCCTGGATGTAAGAGTTATGGGGCACTGTATTACCCTGGATGTAAGAGGTATGGGGCGCTGTATTTCCCTCGTTGTAAGAGTTATGAGGTGCTTTATTACCATAGATGTAAGAGTTATGGGGCGCTGTATTACCCTGGATGTCAGAGGTATGAGTCTCTGTATTACCCTGGATGTAAGAGGTATGAGTCGCTGGAATACCCTGGATGTAAGAGGTATGGGGCACTGTATTACCATGGATGTAAGAGGTATGGGGCGCTGTACCCTGGATGTAAGGAGTATGGAGCGCTGTATTACCCTGTATGTAAGAGGTATGGGGCGCTGTATTAACCTGTATGTAAGTTATATGTGGCGCTTTATTACCCTGGATGTAATAGATATGAGTCGCTGGAATACCCTGGATGTAAGAGGTATGGGGCGCTGTATTACCCTGTATGTAAGAGGTATGAGGTGCTTTATTACCATGGATGTAAGAGGTATGGGGCGCTGTAATACCCTGGATGTAAGAGGTATGAGGCGCTGTATTACCATGGATGTAAGAGGTATGGGGCGCTGTATTACACTGGATGTAAAAGATATGGGGCACTGTATTAAAATGTATGTAATTGTTATGGGGCGCTGTATTACACTGTATGTAAGAGGTATGGGGCGCTGTATTACCCTGGATGTAAGAGGTATGAGGTGCTTTATTACCCTGGATGTAAGAGGTATGGGGCGCTGTATTATCATGGATGTAAGAGGTATGGGGCGCTGTATTACCATGGATGTAATAAGTATGTGGCGCTGTATTACCCTGTATGTAAGAGGTATGGGGTGCTTTATTACCCTATATGTAAGAGGTATAGGGCGCTGTATTACCCTGTATGTAAGAGGTATGTGTCGCTGTATTACCCTGTATGTAGGAGGTATGGGGCCCAGAAATACCCTGGATGTAAGAGGTATGGGGCGCTTTATTACCATGGATGTAAGAGGTATGTGGCGCTGTATTACCCTAGATGTAAGAGGTAAGGGGCGCTGTATTACACTGGATGTAAGAGGTAAGGGGCACTGTGTTACCCTGTATTTAAGAGGTATGAGTCGCTGTATTTCCCTCATTGTAAGAGTTATGAGGTGCTTTATTTCCCTGGATGTCGGAGGTATGGGGCGCTGTATAACACTGGATTTAAGAGGTATGGGGCGCTGTATTACCATGCCTGTAAGATTTATGGGGCGCT